>VDFB02081124.1:0-27854 GCA_007258455.2 Sequoia sempervirens
TTCAGTCTTGCATGAACCGTGTCTTTCAGAATTAGTTACGAAGGTTTGTGCTGATATTTTTTGATGATATTCTGATCTACAGCAAGACTTGGGAAGATCACCTCAAGCACTTGGAGGAAGTGCTTAGTATCATGGAATCTGAGAGTTTGTTCGCAAAAGCTTCCAAATGTGAATTTGGAATGGTGGAGTTATTATACCTTGGCCACATAATCAGTGCTGAGGGAGTAAAAGTGGATCCGGAGAAGATCAAAGCAGTGGTTGATTGGCCACCACCAGAAAGTTTGACTCAGTTGAAAGGCTTTTTGGGCCTTTGTGGTTTCTATCGGAGGTTTGTTAAGGGGTATTCTCAGAATGCGGCTCCCCTTACTGATCTCACCAAAAAGGGAGCCTTTGTTTGGTCAGAAAAGGCTCAAGTTGTTTTTGACAAATTTAAGATCATGAGCTCGTGCCCAGTTTTGGTTATCCCTGATTTCTCCAAGCCATTCGAGCTGCAATGTGATGCATCGGGTGAAGGAGTTGGTGCTGTCCTGATGCAAGACAAACACCCTATTGTGTTTGAAAGCCAAAAATTAAGGGGTGTGGAAAGGTCATATTCAATTTATGACAAAGAAATGCTTGCTATTATGCATGCATTAGCCAAGTTCCGACAATACTTGGTGGGGAACAAATTCGTGGTTAAGACTAACCACAACAGCCTCAAGCATTTTATGCACCAAAAGGATCTAAATGAGAGGCAACAGAAATGGGTGAGTAAGCTGCAAGCTTACGACTTTGACATTGAATATGTCAAAGGGAAAAATAATATTGTGGCTGATGCACTGTCAAGGAGACCTCATCTTAGCTCATTGTGTGAGCTTACTGCAGATTGGACAGATATGTTGCTTGCTGATTATGCAAAAAATCAGTTTGCAACCAGCATCCTGGAAGGTACTTTCCATGATGAAAAGTACCAGGTGGTTGAGGGATTGATTTAGTATAAGGGAAGAATCTTTCTGGTGGCTGATTCTAAGCTCAAGAAGAAGATTCTTTTGAATTTTCATGACATTCCGGTTGCTGGTCAACAAGGTTTTTTCAAGACCTATAGGCAGATCCGAGAAAGGTTTTCTTGGAAAGGTTTGAAGAGGGAGGTTCAACGTTACATTCAGGAATGTCCTGTTTGTCAAGCAAATAAAAATGAGCACACATTGCCAGCCGGTTTGCTGCAACTACTTCCAATTCCCAATCAAAAATGGGAAAGCATTTCAATGGATTTCATCACTGGATTACCCAAGGCCCAAGGGAAGGATTGTATCTACATGGTAGTTGATAGATTAACCAAGTTTGCTCATTTCTTTGCCATTACCAGTACTTTTTCTGCAGCTCAAGTTGCAGATTTGTTTTTTCGAGAAGTGTTTAGGCTTCATGGGTTGCCAAAGAATATTGTAAGTGATAGGGACAGCAAGTTCCTAAGTACTTTTTGGCAGGAAGTTTTCAGAATGAGTGGTACTGTGCTCACTCCAAGCACGAGTTATCACCCTCAAACTGATGGGCAAATAGAAGTGGTGAACAAGTGGTTGGAAGGCTACTTGAGAAATTATGTGTCAGAACAGCAGAAAGCTTGGGTTAAGTGGCTGCATATAGGCGAGTACTGCTACAACTCTACCTTCCATATGTCAATGCATCCTACAACTCTACCTTCCATATAGGCGAGTACTGCTACAACTCTACCGAAGCCACAGAACAACAATGCATCCCCTGGAGGCTACCGCAACAATCGGCGAAATACGCCGAGAAGCAAAATTCAGTACGACAGAAAAGGACGACCGATGATCCAGTGCAGGAACTGTAATGAATGGGGTCACTTTGCGAGGGATTGCCAGAGCGGCCAAGGCAACGGGGGAAAACTGTGCAAGTGGTGTGGACTGGGTGATCATGAAGACACCGACTGTCCGAAGCAAAAAGGAAGTATCAATATGCTGGAGGTAGCCGACGAGGAGGTCTTGGCGATTACGAGCGCACAGTCAAAACGAGCAAATTATCCAGATCCCCGTACGGAGAAAGAAAGATTTCGGGAGGCCAAGACAAAAGTAGCCGAGGCAATGGCGAATGAAGGCAAGAACTATAAAGCTACCAGTACGTTGCTACAGTCGGAGTCGGAGAAGAATATCGTACGGCGGGTGCTTCACACAACCGTACCCATTAAGGTAACTGATCTTTTGCAAACAATGCCTTCTCTCAAAGTAGCACTTACCAATGCTATTGGAGAAAATCTTCCGAAGAGTTCACCAGAACGTACGCCAGAAGTGGTAGCCGAGACTTCGGATCCAATGCTCCTATCAGTAAGCATCGGGAGGAAACCAGCCGTCGTCGAGATGGAAATCTTGGGCATGAGATTATCTAATACTATCGTCGATGGTGGTTCAGGAGTAAACGTACTGCCAGAAGAGACTTGGAAGTGTCTGGGTAAGCCAACTCTTTGGCCCCCGACATTCCACCTCGTGGAGCAGATCAACATGGCATCAGACCGTTGGGTATACTAATGGAGCAGAAGGTCTCAATCGGCACGCAACTGTTTCTGTTGAATTTTGTAGTCATCCCAATGGAGAAAAAAGCGTACGATGCACTCTTGGGACGGGGATGGCTGATTGCTGCCAAGGCAACCCACAACTGGAAGCGGAATACACTCTCAATAGAAAATCGGGGGAGGAAATACACCATTGATCTGAAGAATCAGGCTGTCAGTGAGGATCTGGCATCTTCGGCATCGAAATCCGGAGGTGACTCAGATGATGATGAGAGAAAGACAATGGAACCAGATGAAGAAGGGGTATTGGAGATCGGCAGTTGCTCGGAAGATGAGACCAGTTCATTGAGCGGATTGTTTCACTGGCAGATGGAGGATTATGAAGTCTTCCACCCGGATTGCCCCAGCCCACAAGTTCGAGCAAGACAAAATCATGAAGTACGAGGAATCAACGTTGAAAAAAGTAAACCTCGGGGAATTAGCCAAACCTAAGGAGATTTTAGTCGGTGACGACTGGGACCCTGTCCTGAAGGCGGCAGCGTTTAGAATCTTCATGGAATATAAAGACGCTTTTGCTTGGACGTACAAGGACTTAAAAGGCATCCCATCGGAGTTATGTGTGCACAGGATTCCTCTCGTACCGGGAGCCTAGCCCGTACGAAAGCGACCGTACAGAATGAACAAAAATTATGCCGCTAAAGTACAGGAGGAGATCGAGAAGATGCTGGAGGCCGGCATTATTTTCAAAGTGGAAGTCAGCGAGTGGGTATCGCCGATCGTCATATCATTGAAGAAAGAGAAGGAGCAAATTAGAATCTGTGTTGACTTCCGTAGCCTGAATGCAGTGACTATCAAGGATCCATTTCCCATTCCCTTCACCGACTCGATTCTGGAAGAAGTTGCCGGGCACGAAATGTACTCCTTTCTAGATGGCTTCTCGGGTTACAATCAGATCAGTATCGCCGAGGAGGACAAATTAAAGACTACATTCGTCGTCGAGGATGGGGTGTACGCATACAACCGCATGCCGTTCGGATTATGCAACGCACCAGCTACATTTCAGAGGATTATACTCCACATCTTTGATAAAATGTCGGTAGGTAATTTCAAAGCCTTATTGGATGATTGGTCGATCTATAGTGACAAAGAAAAACATTTAAAAGCTTTAGGCGAGTGCATGGAACGGTGTAGAGCAGCCCGCCTTGCCTTGAATCCGAAGAAATGCAGATTTATGGTACCGCAGGGGAAGTTGCTCGGACACATTGTGTGCAAAGCTGGGTTGAAAACGGATCCTGACAAGGTGCGAGTCATCGTACAGATGGAGGCTCCCGAGAATGTCACTGGAGTAAAGTCTTTCCTCGGCCATGTGGGATACTACCGGAGGTTCATTAAAAATTTTGCCCAAGTATCGTACCCTCTCGACCTACTGACGAGGAAAGGCCAACCATTCGTGTGGGCCGAAGAACAGGAGAAGGCATTCCGGGAACTGAAGGAGCGACTGATCAGCTCACCCATATTAATGTACCCGGACTGGGATAAGGAATTCCACGTACATGTAGACGCTTCTAATTTTGCCATCGGAGCAACCCTAGCACAAGTGGGAGCGCACGGGTTGGATCACCCAGTATTCTTCGCCAGCCGGCTACTCTCAAAGGCAGAAAGGAATTATAGTACGACCGAGCGTGAGGCACTGGGAATGGTGTACGCCGTACAGAAGTTTAGGCATTACCTCCTCGCCACGCCGTTCACTTTTTACGTGGACCACCAAGCTTTGATGTACCTGGTAAACAAACCGATTATCCAAGGACGGGTGAGTAGATGGTTACTGCTGTTGCAGGAATTTACGTTCACCATCATCGTACGGCCAGGAAAAAGCCATGTTATTGCCGACCAATTATCTAGAATCCGGTCGGGTGAACCTGCAGAGGGTGGGGTGAACGAAGACTTTCCGGACGCACATTTGTTTCAGATTGCAATATTGCCGTCATGGTACGAGAAGATTGGAGACTATCTGTCCACATCCACATTTCCAAGTGATATGCCACCAGCCGAGAGAAGGAAGATCGTACTGAAAAGTAAGACATTCCAATTGATCAATGGGCTACTCTATAAGATGGGACCTGACCAGATCCTCCGGAGATGTGTCGTCGAGGAAGAAATACCCAGCGTACTAAAAGAGGCACATGAAGGACTGGCGAGCGGCCATATGGGACCTGATGCTACAGCAAGGAAAATTCTCTTGGCAGGCCTATGGTGGCCGATGATGCACACTGACGCCAAAGAATGGGTGGTAGGCTGCGACACTTGCCAGAGGGTCGGGAAACCATTGAAGCGGGATTTCATGCCACTGCATCCCTCACAGCCTCAGGAGTTGTTCGAACGATGGGGGTTAGACTTCATCGGACCATTGAAGGTGAGTCACTTGCATCGATGCCGATACATTGTGGTCGCTACAGAATATCTGACGAAGTGGGCTGAAGCTCGAGCGTTGCCAGATAATACAGCACAAAGTACGGCAAGATTCATCTATGAGCAGATAGTAACACGGTACGGCATCCCCATTCGGATTACGAGTGATCGTGGAGGGCACTTCGTCAATCATGTTATCAGGTTGATGACGACAGAGTTCCGAATTTTTCACAACTTGTCCAGTCCGTACTACCCACGAGCCAATGGCCAGGCGGAGTCTACAAATAAGGTGCTCGTGTCAGTGATTCACAAATCATGCGGCGTGGAAGAAGCTGACTGGGAAGAAAGGTTACCAGCCGTCCTATGGGCATATCGTACAACGTACAAGGTAACAACGGGCCACACGCCTTTCCAGTTAATGTACGGTCAGGAGGCGGTGATGCCGATGGAATATATGGTACCAAGTCTGAGGATAGCCGTGGAGAACCGATTGGGCGATACCGAAAGCTTGAAAGAAAGACTATACCAACTGAATAAGCTGGACGAGCGAAGAGTGATGGCACAATGGGCGACGGAGAACATGCAACGGCGACGGAAATATTGGCACGATAAGCATCTCCGGCGGATGAATTTCCGACCGGGACAGTTAGTTCTGAAGTATAACGGCCGTAACGAGATCAAGCCAGGGAAGTTTAAAGTTCGTTGGTTGGGACCGTTCCGAGTTCGGGAAGTAGGTGACAATGGGTCTATAAAATTGGAAAATCTCGATGGGTCATTGATACCGGAGGCAATCAACGGATCGAAGCTAAAACCATACCAGGAGAGAAAAGAGAAGAATACTATCGCCATAAACATGTTGGGCTATGCAACAAAGGAAGATTGGTCTGTGCAGAGTGAAGGCCCGAGAGAACAAGACTGGGGACTAGGAGGTCCTGGTTATGTAGCAGACAATGTCTGGGCAGAATCAGGACGAGATCAAATAAATGAAGAGGTTGGCAGAAAAGCGAGTAGAAGGAATTGCAGTACCACGAATACACAAGCACTTGACCAATGCAGTTTTCGGAACCCCTGCATTGTGGCGTCGAATGGGGGGACATTGGCACTATGTAGCCCCTTATGAAGGAATAAGACGGGGATATATAGCTAAGGACTTGGACGCGGAAGCCCAAGCGGAAAAGGAGAACCAGGCAAAAGAACAAGACGAACTGCAAAAAGATGACGAGGAGGAATGGACTGATGAGCAATGGGATGCTTATTTCGAGAAGAAGGCTCCTTGTTTAAAGATGGTGTTGAAGACAGAAGATACGTTCGTGTCAACAGTAGATGGATATACAGAAGATCTCCTAAAACAAATGCGTCGAGAAAGAAGAAAAATACCAAGGGTTAGGAAGATCACAACTCAAGATGGACTCTGGAGAATAATTCCTAACCTGGCGGGACCGCCCACAGTACAAGGCGACGATGTTACGTGGTATCAACAGTACGGCGGAAGGTACGTCGACGGAAGTTTTCGAGGTATTGGTCCTGCCCCTTTACTGGATAAATGGTTTGATATAGAATATTTAGGAACCTGTTGCGAGGAAGAATGTTATAAACGGCCACCACACACATGTAAATGGTATTACACTTCAGAATTAAAGGTCCCGACACACAGTGAAGTCAGAGGAATAAAGAGAAAAGAAGAGAGAAGGGAGGAGAGCGAAGGTGAACAGAAGTGGAAAAAATTAAAAAGAAAAGAAGAGAGAGAAAAAGAACGGAAGTGGAAAAAAATAAAAATAAATAGAAAAGAAGCTATGAAAATAAAAGAAAATAACGGAGTAAGTAAAGAAGAGCAAGGCGTATGGGAAGAAAAAGAAAAAGACGAGAAAATTAAAAGAAACCAAGGGGAAGTCAGAAAAGAAAGCAAACGAAGGGAGAATAGATTAAATAATAAATTAAATAAGTCGACCATCAGGGGAAAAATTAAATTAAGTAAAGTGAGGAAGATTAAAATAGCCGCCTGGAGCATTAAAACCGTACGGCCAAAAGGGAAATTAACGGAGGAAAGTAAAAGGCGAGAGATTAAAAATTGGCAAAACCCAAAGAGGAAGCAAGGCGTACGGCCAAGGGTGAAGGAAAGTAAGGAAAAAAATAAAATAAATATAAAACCCCACATCGTACGGCTAATTAAAAAAGCCACAAGTCGGAGACAAGAGCACAGAGAAGAAGGGAGGACGAGCTTGCACGAGTTTATCAGTTGCCGAGGCGTACAGAGAACAGAGGAGGAAGACGTACGGCAACAGAGAACAGAGGAGGAAGACGTACGGCATCAGAGAACAGAGAAGGAAGCCGTACGGCATCAAAGATTTTACACTCAGCACAATTCGCCAGGAAAGGAAATCGTACGGCGTCTAAAAGATTTCAAGGACGTACGGGGTTCTATTTTTCAGATAGCACGCCAAGGGTTGAAGCCTGTGGAGGACGTACGGCATTCATCACTCGTACGGCACTCAGAACCTGGCATCGTACGGCATCCAAGGGACCTTCAAACCGTACGGTATTGTCACATTTTCCAGTATTCATTTTATTTGCCAGTAGAAATCGTACGGCCTTTTGAGAAGTTGCCAGTAGAAATCGTACGGCCTTTGCAAATTGAGAAGTTGTCAGTAGAATCCGTACGGCCTCTGCAAGTGAAGAATTTCGCCAAGGTAAAAACCGTACGGCCTTTGCAACTGGAAAATTTGGTGAAGTCCCAAACCGTACGGCTATTCCAGATTGAAATTGGTGCCAGGGGTCAAATCGTACGGCAGCTCAGTGAAGTCCTAGCCGTACGGCATCAGTTGCTTCAGGGAAATCCGTACGGCGCTCGGTTACCTGAAGAGAAAATCAAATGCGGCTCAGCCGCGAGAAGAATAAAATGCGGCATCGGTTGCCTCGAGAGAAAATCCATGCTGACCTCGGCACAAAAAGAATGCATGCGGCATGTCGGTTACTCGGGGAGAATCCGTCTGGCCTCAACGAAGAATCAAAATGCGGCCGGTTGCCTCGGGGGATTTCACCGTGCGGCCTCGGCCTTTGCGCGAAGTCCGTCACGGCATCGGCAGACCAGGGAAAACTTACCGCGAAATTACGGTACTTCCAGTTATCTGGAGATTTGGTATCTTCAAGCCGTCACGGCCTTGGCCCGGAACATTTGGCGATTCGGCGGTTTCCATGGCTGATTCGGCCCGGTTCCGGCTGATTAATGATTTTGCTTAATCCGGCGGTCTTCGCCAGCCCGATTCGGCAATTTTCCAGCTGATTCAGTGATTTTAGCAATCCGTGATTAATACCCGGCCCGATTCGTGATTTCATAATTTGTGATCTACGAAAGTTATAAAGTCGGTAGAATCGCCGAAGCCAGCCGAAAAAATGAACAAGGAGCAAGAAAAGCGATGCGATTACCGGCCAAAAGGTAGCCTGGTACGAAGAAAAAAGATGGATGCCGATAATGACACGATGACATGGGAGAACTTGACCGGCAACGAGTGCAAGCAATGGTGGCGAAGCACTCCCGACGACCACTCTCTGAAGGTTGCGCTTCGACACGCTCGGGTGGACAAGGCTGTGCTCGTGCCCTTTTTCAGTTCTCGGGAGTTCGAGCCTTGGCTGAAGGCGATGGTGGAGAACTACTGCAGACATACGCACAAGTCCGTAATTGATTATAGAGGTTGCCAAGTGACAGTTTCATTCTGGCCTCAGGACTTTGAGCGGGTGTTCGGCGTCCCAGCTTCGGGAATAGGGGTTAATAAACCCAAGAAAATGACGCAGGAACACAAAGAACTGCTGGTCAAGCAAGTATGCCGAAGCGACTTGTCAGCCGAAGAACAGCGTACCATATGGAATACTGGCAATCAAGGCCTCCGGAAGAACCACCTAGCAACGGCAGAATGGAAATGTTTGCTTGACCTAATGAAGTGCCGACTCACAGGGGCTAGCCGAGCGTCGGACATTGCCTTATGGCAGGTGGATTTCATGGTCGGACTTCGAGTTGGCCGAGTATACAACTGGGTGAGGCTACTCACAGAGCGGATGAGGGATTTTCTAGCGCAGAGGCATAAGGCCTTCTATATGACTCAGCACGCCATAGCTCTCTTTTTGGATGTCGTGCACACACAGGTGCCCGAGGGCAATTGGGGTCGGGTGCGGCCACTCACTCACCTGGACCCAGGTTGGCCTACAGTATTCTACTGGTCTGAACTGGAAGTAAAACAAGCAGGCGAGGGCACAGCCTCGGGGAAAAAGAGGAAACGGAAGGAGGCATCGGTGGAAGAGGAAACATCAGAGGAGGCGGCCTCGGAGGAGAGCGACGCATCTGACAGAGAGGAGCCTATTGACTTATCTTCCTCGCCATCGGAGTCGAGTCCACCGGCCGATGAGGAGGTGTCTGTTGCCATCGGGGGTCAGGAGGCAGGCAAGATTGATATACCAGTATTGCAGCCGGCAGGATTTACTCTCCGGCACCGCCCGGCTTGACGAGAGTGCACACTCGATCCACGTTTACCCTCCTGGCTGCGCTGAAGTCCGGGCCAGGCCCGGATGTTAGTGGCGGCTTCTGGGAACATCTCGGGTGGGCACCTAAGCACACATCCGCGGGGGCACTCATTGTATCGGTGATGAGTTCCAGCGCCTCGGTTGAGAATCTTGCGGCCGGTTTGTTCTCTCACCACCGTCGACATCGGCGGCCAGCAGGGGTAGCCACCTCGGCGGCTGGAGGAATGGTAGGAGCCAGCGAGAGAGCAACTCGGCCTTTCCGGGAGCCACCGGGGTAACCTGGTCAACCCGGTTAGGCTGGGATGGTGGGCTATCCTGGGCGTGTAGAGCAGCGGTTGTGAGGAGAAGAGTCCCTCGGAGGGACAAGGGGACGAGGAGGGGCCGATCATTCACACCCAGCAGGGTGAGACGGCCAGGATCGGCGAAGACACACTTGCACACCCGGAGGCGAGCATAGCAGAGGCACCAGAGACAGCCATTCAGGAGCCTCAGCCGGTAGTCGGGGAACCGCCCCAAGAGGAGACAGAACATTGTATACCTTCTGATGATGAGAACGAGGAGGGTGCTTCCACAGAGGGCTTTGTCGTGGAAATGTCACAGCCGGACCCGTCGGACCCAGTAGGCACGGTACAGAGATATGTGGAGGAGCTCGAGCACATGGGCAGATTGATGATCCGTGTGGGACAGGTTTCCAGGGACCTGAGGATTGGCCGATCGCCTCTGGTAGGCTAGGAGGTTCACCGCATTCGGGGATTTGTGCAGATGGGGTGCGAGGCGGAGTTTGCACGGATATTTGGCGAGGGGTGGCCAGCAGGAGAGACTCCTGCTATGATGAGAGCCTGGCGGGGTCGGCCACCGAGGCTAGTAGGACGGGATGCAGGCGTCTTGGAGAGTCTATACTACATCAAGCTGGCATTCCGAGATGTTTTTCTTCTGATGAAGCGCCAAAGATTTTCCATCGAGGTAGCAGTATCTCACCGAGTGGATACCTATAGACTTCTTCAGCGGGTCAAGGTTGAGTCTGCTGCGACCATCAAGAGCATTCAGGATAACTTGACTGAGCAATCTCAACTCGCCAGTGACAGGGGAGCCCGATTGGAGATCTTGGAACCTCGGTGCGTGTGGAGGGAGGAGCCTGTGAAAGAAGCGACATGTGAGAGAATGAAACGTGGAGGACCCGGTTAGGCTGTGAGGTAGAATTGGCTGACCCAAGAAGTGACGAGGAAGCGTGAAACCAAGTGATGGAGGCGGGGATGGTCAGGCGTGAGGGAGAGGAGATCTGGCGGATCGGCGACCGCTGCCTTGGTGAAGTCACGAGGAAATGACATTCTTCCACCACTCCGACGTCATCTGTGCATCCAGGGACGCACTCCCTTCCCCCTACTTCTCAGTAATCTTATCTTGTTGTATGTATGTCGTCTAGAAGACGACTTCCTTTTTGGGGGGGATGATGTTAGTTGGATGTTTTACTTTGTTGTCGGCCGTAGTCGGCCGTGGTCGTAGTTGGCCAATTGTCAAATAAAACAATAGTTAGTAAAGAATAATAATGTCATGTAATGTCATGTACTTTCGGGAAAATATGTTTAGATTAATGTTAATATAATGTTGTTATGAAACGTCGTGTCGGTTGGTTGTCTAACCACCGCCGAGCGTTATATGTAGTCGGGTGGATGTAGTCGGAAGATAATAATGAATGAGTTTTGTTGCCGATGATTATACTGTAAGCATTGTGATACCCTTTGTACATGATATTCCTGAGAATGAATAAAGTTTCTGGCATTTTACTATGATATCTTTCCGTTTACTGTTTTATCCTATGTTCTACTCATTACCAGTTTGCCAGTAGTACGTAGAGTTTGAATCCCATTCTGTAGGCAAACACAGTCATCTGGTCACTCCCTTAAGGCCATCCACTTAGGTCAAGGGGGGAATTCACCAAGAAGAAGTTTTCAAACTACCTTCAACAACATGGGATCAAAAGACAATTGACCGTTGCATACATGCCTCAAAAAAATGGTGTTGCAAGAGGTTTAATCATACCATTGTGGAAATGGTGCGATGCATGTTAAAGGATGCAGATCTGATTCTTTCATCCTAGGCTAAAGTGATCGATATAGTTGTGTACTTGTTGAAACAAGCACCCACCAAAGTGCTTGACAACAATCACTCCTACAGAAGGATGGACTAGGATGAAGCCCTTGATTTCACATCTGAGAGTGTGGATCTATAGCCTTCATGCACATCCTCAAGATGCAAAGGACAAAGTTGGATGGAAAGTCTTTGAAATGTATTTTTCTTGGGTATAGTTTAGAATTGAAGGGATGGCAACTTATGGATTTGGATACAAAGAAGTTGTACATCAACAATGAGGTTTTTGATCAGGAAAAAGGATGTAGCACCTCTTCCTTACCATCACCTACCAATTACCAAACACCAGGAATTATTGAAACTCAAGATGAAGAACTTGATGACCCTCACCATGGAGCAGAATCAAGTGAAGAAACACAAAAATAAGTTTTGTTTCCTATGGGACTAGTTTCCACCTCAATCCTCATTTCCTATTTACAAAAAAATACCTAAGTGGTACTATACCACAATGAAGGATTCAAAGGCAAATGCAGATATAAAAAGTTTGACTCTAGGCCAAAGACTCAACACAAATCTAATGAGAATGTAAATTTGGCTCTTATGTGCACAATTATTCAAAACTCTGAACCAAAAACAGAAACAAGCTCCTGAATCACCATCTTAGAAAGATACCATGGATGCAAAACATCAAACATTGTTGATGAACAACACTTGGAAACTAGTTGATCTTCCACCAAGGAAGAAAGATATCGAATACAAATGGATCCTCTAGATCAAATACAAGGCAGATGGTAGCATCAACAAGTACAATGCTTGACTTGTGGCTAAGGGTTATTCTCAAAAAGAAGGGATTGAATATGAAGAAACCTTTGCTCCCACTACAAATATCAACACTATCCAAATGGTTTTTGCAATGGCAACACAATTTGATTGGCAAGTTCATTAAATGGATGTCAAGTGTGCCTTTCTCAATGGAGATTTCAAAGAAGTCTGTGACTCAACATGAGGGGTATACTACACCTAAACAACAGAAAAAAGTATGCAAACGTGAAACCCCTCTAAGGTCTAAAGCAGGCTCCCTAAGCTTGCTATATCAAGAACAATGCGCATCTCCTCCAACATGGATTCACCAAGGATCCATATGATTCCAATCTCTACCTTAAAGAGCAAGGGGAAAATTGTGATTTTAATTGTATATGTTAACGATCTGGTCATCACAAGGAGTTCTCTAGAAATTATTGCAACAACAAAGATTGATCTCAAATGATTGTTCAACATGATAGATGTTGTGCTTGTGCATTATTGTCTTGGATTTGAAGTACGAAAAATTAAATTTAGATTTTTGTATCTCAAATGAAATATGCCAAGACATTGCTCAAGAAATTCAGGATGGAAGATTGCAAGCCCATGTCAATACACATGGAGACCAAATTGCAACTTTCCCAACATGATCCATCACCTTAGATGAATGCTACTCTTTATCATTAGCTGATTGGGAGTCTCATTCACCTGACCTACACCAAACCAAATAACAGCTATGCTATCAATTATCTTTTGAAGTTTATGCGAGAACCTAAGGTTTCACATTGGAAAGCAACAAAGCACATTTTGAGATACATTCGTGGCACAATGGAGCATGGCTTAGACTATAAATAGACTTAACATTTTTCTTTACAAGGATACATGGATGTAGACTATGTAGGTTCTTTGGATGACAAGAAGTCTACTTTGGGCTTTGTTTTCTTTTTGGGATCTAATTTGATATCATGGGGGAGCAAAAATCAAACCATTGTTGCTCACTCTTCCACAAAAGCAAAATATCTTGCCACAAGTGGAGTTGTCTGTGAAGCGATATGGTTATGTCGCACCTTTATTAGCATGGATGTTCCTAAGACACATTATATAGTTTTTCTTTGTGACAATCAAGGAGCATTAAAACTTGCTTGGCATCCCCTTTTCATGATCACAATAAAAACACTGAGGTTCAATGCCACTAGATCCACAAACATGTCAAACAGTATTGTTCCACTCAAAAGCAACATGCTGATACCTTTACCAAATCTCTCACAATAATGAAGTTTGAAGTTTTTCAAACTCTCTTGATTTGTCCTCTTGATAAAATGATTTAATGAGGGGGGCATTGTTGGAATATTAATAATACATCATTTTGTAATAAAACCACCTATAGTATAATTATAAACAATAATAACTGTAATATCATTATTGTTTAAACTATAGATTAGTTGTGAGGTGGTTGTTTGTTTGGTTCATATTCAACCGAACTCCGTATGTATATACATTGTTTGACTCTCCATAATAATTCTGCTCATTACTTCTCAATTTGAATAGCTGGCTCCTAAGCCTAGTTAAGCACAACTATGAAGATTCAAATACCGAAAGACCAAGGTGTAAAATCTCTTTATCATCCTCATGATCAAGATGAATAGTTTCTTTTTCTAGTTTCCTTTACACACATTCACATTAACAATCTTGGAAAAATTAACTAATATAATGACTCTTGGTTAGAGTATTGCTTTGTGTATGTGTATTATTTTATGACATCCATCTCTCATTGATTATATTCCAAAAGCAAGTCTAACACATTGGTTTATAATGACATTGACTAACATGCTTCTTGGTAGGGTAATAATGGTTGCATTTCAGTTTGTTCTATTGTGCTAATGTTTGAACTTGGGAATGAGAATCTGACTGAAAATCTGTCTTTCATAAAGAGGCTGCTCCTCAACTTAAATTTTGCTATCTACGAATCCAAATTTTGTTAATCTAGAAAACAATTTGGAAGGTGTGTTGTGTTGACAGGTTTTTTATGACTGCACCAACACAGAATAAAGTTTCCCAATGGCTACTCTATCCTCTCTTGATCAAAATCTCCTGCATGCTAAGATTGCGAGAAAGATCATGCATTCAACTCCAAGGTTCCTTTATGCAGTTGACGTAGTCTCAGTTGGCTCGATGTGATTTGCTGGTATCTCAAGGGGGACTTATGTAATTGTTCACTCAAAGATCAAAGAGAAGGGGTTTTCACAAGATTCGAAAGATTTTGAAAATGGTTAAAAGTCTTCAAATTAACATTAAAAAGTTACATTATATATAAGTGCATAAAAGCACTGTAGATATTAAATTTCTATCTACCTAAAGTTACTGTAGAAACAGTAACAACTAAAGCTAAAAAAGAAAACATTGACCATTAATAAACATAAGAATACAATTTATTCTAACACCCTCCCTTAATGGTCAATCCGTCAACAACACCAAGTTGCCCCCTGAATTTTACAAATTTATCCGGGCTCAGAGACTTGGTGAGAATGTCTGCAGTCTGATCCGCTGTTGGATCATACTGCAGCTGAACTGATCCGTCTTCTACCAGCTGGCGAATGTAGTGACAATGGAGCTCAACATGCTTGGTACATTCATGAAAGACTGGATTTTTGGCCAATTTGAACACCCCTTGGTTATCAGTGTACAAGGGAGAAGGGCCTGCTTGTGACATGTGCATGTCAGAAAGCATCCTACGAAGCCAAACTGCCTCACATGCTGCTTTAACTGTTCCTCGATATTTAGCTTCTGTCGAGGAAAGAGCTATTGCCTGTTGCTTCTTGCTGGTCCATGTTACAGCACCTGTACCCAAACTGAAGACATACCCAGAAGTAGATTTTTTGTCATCCACTGAACCTGCCCAATCTGAGTCTGTGTAACCAATCAGCTTTGGATCTTTGCATCTGCCATAGAGAATGCCATAGTCGGAAGTGCCCTTAACATATCTCAGCACTCGCTTCGCTGCAATCCAATGATCAGCTTTAGGAGCTGTCATGAAGCGAGAGATGTAGCTCACTGCAAAACTGATGTCAGGTCTAATGGCAGTGAGATAGATGAGACTGCCCACTAGTTGCCTGAAGGTCGTTTCATCGACCGGAGGTGAATCAGAGTTGGCTAACAACTTCAGCGCCTTCTCCATGGGTGTGGAAGCAGGTTTGCAATCCTGCATCCGGAATTTGTCAAGCAAACTTTTGGCATATTTTGACTGAGAGATAAAGATGCTACCATCGGTCTGCCAAACTTCAATACCCAAACAATAATGGAGAAGCCCCAAATCTGTCATGTCAAAAGTCTAACACAAATCGTGTTTGATTGTTGCAATCAAATGTGTTGAACTACCAGTAATGATCAAATCGTCAACATAGACAACAAGAAAGAGAATATCATCACCAAAGTGTTTGACATACAGATTACTGTCAGAAGGGCTGCGCTGAAAACCATGACCAACCAAGTACTGATCAATCTTGAAATACCATGCACGGAGAGCTTGTTTCAGTCCATCGAGCGCTTTCACGAGCCTACACACTTGATGTTCTTTGCCGGCAACCTTGAAACCAGGAGGTTGCATCATGTAGACTTCTTCCTGCAAATCACCGTTGAGGAAGGCACTCTTGACGTCCATCTGATGAACTGTCCAACCAAATTGGGCTGCAATAGCGAGAAGAAGACGAATGGTGCCCATCTTGGCAGTAGGAGCGAAGGTCTCCTCATAGTCAATGCCCTCCCGCTGTGTGAATCCCCGAGCAACCAATCTGGCCTTGTACTTATCCAAAGTACCATTTGCATGATACTTGACCTTGTAAACCCATTTGCAGCTGATAGGTTTCTTCCCAGGAGGAAGATCAGAAAGAACCCAAGTGTGATTCTTCAGGAGACTATGATATTCTGTCTGCATAGCCTGTTCCCACTCTGGAATTCCTTTAGCCTCTGAATACGTCTGAGGCTCGTAGATGCTGTGGATGTTGGCCATAAGAGCGAAGTTGACTGTGGACTGCTGCTTGCTCTTGCTACGAGCTGATCGGCCCTCAAGGAGTTCATCATCATGAAGATTGCCAATTGTCTTGGCCCACCACTTAGGCCGACGAGTAGAAGTACCAACATCTGGAATAGGGGTAACAACATCGCCTGGGATTTCTGGAACAAGGTCATCTGGATGTGAATCCTGAGGAAAGTCAGGTGGTGCGAGATCATGATCAGTAGACTCCTCATCTTCAAAGTCAGAATGCTCTGAAGCCCTCCCATCATGGGAACCAAGAGGAAGACGAACACCCTCATCAGGAACCTTCTTAGGTTGATCCGCAGGACTAGTGGTAGGAACAAATGGACCAGTAGTCTCATCAATCACAACATCACGGCTGAATATGAGACGATCTGTCTCCACATCAACCAACCTGTAGGCTTTGTGATTGTCGCTATAGCCAGTAAACATAAGTGTCTAGCTCTTGAGTCCAACCCGAGTAAACAGCGTCCCCGGAATCCATACATGGCGGTGAAGCAGAACTTCCGGATGATGGCCCACCTTGAGCTGGCGTCGACCGGGCTATTGCGGAGTCATCTTCTTAGCGGCACGTGGCGGTGACCGATTCGGTGAGCGGCGGTGTAGGCTGCTTCAGCCCGGTATTTCTTAGGTACATGTCTGTACTCGAGCATAGAACGGGCCATTTTAGTAATGGTGCGATTCCTACGTTCGACGACACCATTCTGCTGAGGGGTGTAGGGTGTGGTAAGTTGGCGCTTAATGCCGTGTGCAGCACAAAAAGTAGAGAAGTCAGTTGAACAAAACTCCCCCCCATTATCTGACCTTAGAGTAACAATTTGAGAACCCGATTCTTTCTCAACTAAGGCTTTAAACTATTGAAATGTGCTGAACACATCTTACTTTTGTTTCAGAAAATACACCCACATTTTGCAACTAAAATCATCAACAAACAATAAAAAGTACCTAGACCCGATGTGAAGAGGTATTCATTGGCCCACATACATCAGCGTGAACCAGTTGAAGTACCTTGGAGGCTCGCCAAGAATCACCATCCGAGAACGGTGTCCAATGCTGCTTGCTAGCTTGACAAGCTCCACAAACTCCATGATTTGTAGTTTGGATCTCAGGTAGACCAGCAACAAGACCCTCCCGAGATAATTGAGAGAGGTAGTGGACATTCAAGTGCCCATAACGCTGATGCCAAAGTTTGTTGATGGTTGTACTTCGAGCTGCGAGAGCGTGCTCCTGAGAATCATCGGAATCAGCAAGTCGATACAGACCATGATCCTCAAGTCCCATAGCAATTGTAGTACGAGTCTCCCTATCAACGATGCTGCAAGTGGACGAACTGAAAACAACATCTAACTGGGGAGAATGCCGCATGATCTGACTGACGGAGAGGAGATTATGTTCCATGCCTGGAACATAGTAAACATCGAGAAAGAGCAAATTTCTTCCTCCTGAGTGAATCTGGACAGTGCCCTTACCAGCAACTGTGTACTCTTCTCCTCCTCCAAAAATGACAGAATTTGAAAAGGGTTCAAATTTGGTGAACCAATCCCGACGATGAGTAAATAACCGTGCTGAATAATATACCCGGTGAAGAATGTCTTGGATGCGGTTAAACGGCCATAAAAGCATAGAATCTGAGACTCTTTACGCTTTCCGATGTGCTTTCGGTATGGCCGTATACTGTTGAGACCCTCCCTGCTTCTTTTGTTTAGAAGCCAACCGAGTGCGACAATCAGCCCTAATGTGACCGTATTTGTGGCAATAATTGCACTGAACGTTCTTCTTCTTGCTGTCCTAAGAAGAACGAGGCAACTTTTGAAGATTGAGCCTTCCCTTTGTTCTTAATGAAGATTTGGTGAAGCAGCTTGTTCTATGAATGACATGCTGGCGCTTCAGCTAGCGTCTCCAGCGATCATTGTAGAAGCTTATTTACACAAGTGGAAACACAAGTCAACATTTTATTTGAAGTAATATTGGCGTCTCAATGAAATGCTCGTAGACTTTAGCAAACTCTTGAGGAGTAATGGCTGACCATGTCCTCTTCCTCCATCTTTCGTCAATGGCTTCCGGTGGTCTGAATCTCCTTGATCTTTGTCAGATGTTCTTGAAGAGGAGTGTGCTTCTCGTCCATCATTATTGAAAAAAGCATGTTCTTAAGGAAAAATGCACGACTCTTATCTGACGTTTCATGAAGATCCTTCAGGGTTGTCCATACCTCAGCAGCTGTTTTTCCTGACGGCACTTGCGGCAGCTGATCGTCAGTGACTGAAAGCTTGATGAGCATGACGGCTTCCCGGTTGCGTTCATCCCATTTATCCTGATCCTTTCCGACTATAGTGGGTCAAGGTGAGTGCCCCAAGACGACCTGATCGAGACAACGATATTCAAAGATCGTCAACATACGCTGATTTCAGGTGTTTTAATTTTTCCCGTTGAACTTCTGGCTGCTTTCGAGCATTATGTTCGTGAGAGATGCCATCACGTACCTCGCAGTCAAACTGGTGAAGGCAAGATAATGCAAAGAAAACAGAAATACAAAAACCCGAACACGGATTTTGAGGTTTTATTGAAAACCCAGAAAAGATAAATAAAAACCCAGAAGGATGGAAGAATACCCAGAAAATTTTGACAACACGAATTCTGAGGCCTGAGAAAGCGAGGTGCAGAAAAATGGATGGCGACCCGGTTGAGATGGGAGAAAAACGGGAATGGACGAAAGTTGGTGGAGAACGGTTAAAGCCTAGGTGGGAAACGCCAAAAACCCTAAGCGACCATTAATGGGCGAGAATTTGCAAAAAATTCTGAAACGCGCCAAAATGGAAACTCACGGGCGGTCAAAGATCCTGCGCGATGTAAAGGCGTCTTCAAGACGTCGAAATCGTCTTCGAACCGGAGTCTCAAAAAGTCTTCGGAATGAGGACAAATTGTAGCCTCAGAAGCGGCAACGTTTTAAAGAAGCGCAAATAAAGGAGGTCGCGCCAATGATTTCCTGAAAGGACGAAAACAATATGGGCAGAAAAATGCTTATACCAAAAGCGGACTACGGAAGGTCAGCGGTAAAGGGTTACAAAATCATGTGAATTCATCATTCTGAAGCGAAATCCGTCGGCTCAGGAACCGCAGACAGAACAGTGGCGTAGCGACGAATAAAGCGCGACCAATAAACCAAGAGATTTGGTTTAAAAGCGCCAAGCGTTTGAAAAAGCCGCATTATGGCGATATGGATAAAGCGATGACTTCGAAGGCTTTCAAAGGCGAGCCGACGAAGCGAATCGCGATTTTCAGCCACGAAAATTGACGACCCGACCACCGAAAACACAGCCTTGGCTGACTGGGAGCTGGTTTTTCAAAACCCTATGAGGAAAAATTCGAGATTACAAAAGCCACAAATTTTTGAGGTTTGTTTAGGCCTCCCGATACCATGTAAATGGTTTAAAAGTCACTTGACATTAACATTAAAAAGTTACATTATATATAAGTGCATAAAAGCACTGTAGATATTAAATTTCTATCTACCTAAAGTTACTGTAGAAACAGTTACAACTAAAGCTAAAAAAGAAAACATTGACCATTAATAAACATAAGAATATAATTTATTCTAACAGTTGTCGAGTGAAGCACGGATTTCCTAAGCTAACCAAAAAGTACTGAATTGAATGGTTGCAGGGATTAGAAATGCTATGGTCTATCCTAGGTGCAGGACGTGGAGATCAAGTCTTGCAAACTTCAACCAAGCTTTGCTTTGCCTCACCTTGTACAACTTCCACAAAACCGGTGCAATCTTCAAAGGAGTAGCTAGAGATATTCAGATCACGATTCAACATGAAGATACCATCACAACGACGCATACCAACATATAAACCGTAATCGAAGTTAGGTTCACAATATTCCAGTTGACCATGCAAGGTGAACTCATCGTCAGTGAGCTCGCTAGTGGTATGGATTAGCAAAGCTTGCTCAAATTAAACACCACATTCCACAACTATCATCTACTTGCATGAAATAAAATCTATTTTACTCTAAGTTCTACTTTAAGATTCTAAGCGAATTGGAAGGACAAAGATATCTTGCTAGCTACCCACAACAAAAGATGAAACCACAAGTAATGATAACTATTTTTATTATAGGAGTGTTCACAACAACTTCTTACAAAGCATTCAATTTGAAAACTTTTCTTCCTCTTCAATCTAAGCTATGCTATTTGTCTCTCTATTTTGCCTCTCAATTCTATGATCTATCTCTAATAAGGTACAAATGAGGGGGGATGCCCCTTTTATAGTTGGCCAATTACAATGGACGGCTCGAATTCAATTACAATGAAGGGCTCAAATTGAGCCACATAAGCCCTAATCAAGATTCTTCCCTAAAAACTGCCACAAAGAGGATTGGGGTAATAAATGAGCGAAAGATTCTCCACTCTCTCCCTTTGAACACTATGAGCAATTAATGCTCACCATCTTCTAGAAGATTCTCATCCAGAAACGCGTTCCCACTACTCTTCTCTTTGACTGCAAATTCGATGAATTTGACTAGTACTGCTTCAACTTCTTGAACTGAGATGGCAGGCATGTTCTCAATCTGAAACTCCAAGACTGCAACTTCTTTCTCTTGCTTGATGATGATTTTCCTCCTTGATGCCATTGCATTTTGGGTTGTGCGAAGTATGCTAGAGAACACTTTCTGAATCACTATCGAAAAAGGACTTCACACATAAGAAGAATTCATCTACTTTGTCCTTCGATCCATCCTGTTGTTATTCGTTAACTTTGAAGTGCCTGAGGATGATTTCTAACACATGTGCCTTACTTATTTCTCCATCCTTGATTTTGATGGATTTTCCAATGTTGTACTAGATCATTTCTTCCTTGCCACCTATCTCCCTTCATGGTTTGGGCGCAAATGAGACATCATGGAGGAGTTTGAAACATGTAACTTTATCCCCTCCAAGGTTGTAGTATTGTCCTGGAGTATTTGCTCCATCGCCTCAAGCCATCATGCTTTGGTCCCGATGTTCATCCTACAAAACAAATAAAGAGAAGAGCATCAGAACACTTTATAATATAAATTCCCTTCACTCACCAGATCCCCATGCTCTGATCTCCAAGGTCTGAGTGACCTCTAGATCTAATAGAGCCCATCATTTTCTCCAGCAGACTTTGCCTTCTTCATAATCTTTCATCATGGGCGCATTTAACATCTGGGTTTGGAGTATCTCCACCAATGCCTTAGAAATATTTAAGCATTTTGTTCATCTTGGGCGTATATGACCCCTTGTTTTTTATGCTTTATCTTTGATGCCTTGGAGACTTTCATGTAACTTCATTCACCTTGTGCCTCATTCCTTAGGTGCATTTGAGACCCTAAGTGCCTGTTGTTTCAATACCATAGAAAAATTTTACCCATATGAGCCTAGGTGCATTTGACCCTTTCTGCCTTCTTTTTCTATGCCTTCGAAAATTTTATCTCCCCTTAGAAAATTCTATCAATCACAAGCTAGGCGTCCATTTACCATCACAAGCCAAGGCGTAATACATTCAAATTTTATTTCCCTCTTAGAAGAAATTCAAGGCCCTCAAACTTTAAAAAAAAATCCCCTTAGAAAAATATTTCTCAACTTTATTATATTCATGGGCGCACTTAGAAGGGGTTCATTTATATTTTTTACCCATGAAAATATTTTGCTACTAAGGTTCATTTTAACCCTTCCAGCCTTGGGTGCATTTGAAGGGTCCTGCCTCACATTTCCATGGCTTGAAAAAAAATTCTATCTTCATCTTGGTGATTTGGGTGCATATGACCCCTTGAGCTTTGATTTCTAACGCTTTAGGAATATTCTCCTAACCTCTTCCCTTGGGGTGCATTTTAGAGGTTGTACACTCATTTTTCATTGCCTTAGAAAATATTACAAACATCTCTCCATGATGGGTGCATTTGAGGTGGGGTCATGCCATTTTATGACTTAGAATTTTTTTTTTCAACTGGCTTTATGAGAAGGGCGCATTTAAGGTGGTCAAGCAACTGCAACGCCTTAGCAAAATTCCTTTCAACCCTTTCTCAACTTGGGCACATATGGAGGGGTGTCCTTAACTTTTCCTTGACTTAGAATTTTTCTTGCCTCCATCTTCTTCTAGGGCGCATTTTAGGGGGTGAGCTTCCATTTTCATGCCTTAGAAACTTTTCTCACCAACCTACTTCATGCTCTAGGCGCATTTAGGGAGTGGAGCTGCCATTTTCCAATGTCTTAGACAATTTCTAGGCCTCCTTAGATGGGCGCATTTAAGGGTGTCTACTGCCATTTCCATTCCTTAGAAACTTTTGATCAACTCCTTCCTCTATGATGGGCACATTCAAGGGGGTCTACTGCCATTTCCATGCCTTAGAAACTTTTGATCAACTCCTTCCTCTATGATGGGTGCATTTAGGGGGGTGTCAGGCAAAATTTCATGACTTAGAATTTTTTAGCCACCTTGGTCTTGCTTGGGCGCATTTGAGGGGTGGTCAGGTAGTTTTGATGACTCAAAAACTTTTTTCTCCATCCAACTCCTTCCTTGGGCACATTTTGCCTATGAGGGAGAAGTTTTGGCATCTGGGAAATTTTCAATCACTTAGTCAATTTTTCAACCCGTTTGCCCTCACTTTCTATTTTTAGTAACTACCTGATTTTCAAATTTCTACTACTCTTCTTGACTTGAAATTCGTTCCACGTGATCCTCTTGACCTATTTGACCTATTCACACTTGCCTTTCGTGCTGACTCACTATTTTTCGCCCCGTTCTGGAGGTGACTAACTATAAATAGTAAGTAGGCAAATTGCACTCAAATTTTACCAGTGGATTCCTTGAAAGATACTGATCATAATGGGATACATCAGTTTTTCATTTTTCTCGAGTTTTACCCCCCATTTTAGGCACCAAAGATGGAAACCCTAATTTCGTTTGCATGTGCCTCAACTGAGTTCCATTTGACTTTGTTTTTGTTTTGGACTACTCTACTCGTGAAACTGAAGATCTAGGGGCTGCTGGAGTGAACCTGCTAAAAATAGTAAGAGCCTGAAAAAGTGACCAACCGACTGTCAAACGTGTTTGCATGTAATATTGCCCGAGACATTTCAAAAAATCCAGAAAAACCCAGAAAATTGGTCTACATGCGTGTACCTACCAAAAATAGTAAGTCCCTGAAAAAGTAATCAACTTGACTTGTGTGTTACATCATTGCGAAGCTCTAGAAAAACCCAGAAAGACTATCCTAACATGCATTGAAAATTCACACATGCAAACCTTTAAAATTGCTCCTGAAGCCAGAACTGCTAAAAATAGAAAGTTGTCAAAATTTGCTCAAATTTTGCAGCCAAGTAGCTCAAAGTGTTCTAAACGCGGTGTAGCAATCAAAACTTCAAAAGTCCCAAGGAAAAGGTCCCAAATTGAGTACTAACTAAAAATAGTAAGTTG
Source organism: Sequoia sempervirens (assembly GCA_007258455.2). Classification (NCBI taxonomy): domain Eukaryota; kingdom Viridiplantae; phylum Streptophyta; class Pinopsida; order Cupressales; family Cupressaceae; genus Sequoia; species Sequoia sempervirens. The sequence goes on from VDFB02081124.1 coordinate 23,789, forward strand.
TCAAAATTCAGTGAAATTTTAATGGGAACCTTCCTGAAGCCTCCTGATTGCAGTGCCAAGCTCAGATTTCAATTTGCTCACTAAAATAAACCCCAAACTAGCTTGAAGAATGAAAACTCTAATTTCACAGACGCGCTCCAAACTTAGTCAAAACTCCAAATTAGGCCAAAAGATAGGTACATCCTCAAAAAGCTAGAAGGACAGAGAAAGAGAGACACAAAACCAAAGCCAAAAGACCCGAATGGAGCAAAAATAAGGGGGTCCCCATTTTGAATGGGGTGATGTGTGAAAAGGTCACAACATGTTGGACACACTTTACAATTATCAATCCATAGCTTTTATCTACTTAAGATGAATTCGTTAAAGCACCATATGAGTTGCTTCTAGTTTACACTTAAGTCGAGTTTTGTCTCTTCAAGTTTGAGTTGTGCTTCTTCATGGTAGATTTTCTTTCCCGTTCACTCAAGTTCATGTCATCTAATAGCTAGACGATCATTAGAGCATGGAGTGCCACTTTTGAAAGTAACAATTTATGCATGATGTCGATGCCCAAGATGTGTTGGCACAAAGGACAACTTCAATTCCAAAATCTGAAGCTATGGTATATACATGAACATGTAGAATATCAATCTAACGAAAACAATACACACATTCATAGACTACAGAGAGACATCATATGAAGCTCTTCCAATGATCATTCATGGGATAAGTGTGTCAATAAAACAAAAGGAGTGAGGTTGAAAAATACAAGATACTCTAATTCTAAGTACTTTGGAGCACTTGTGTGTATGATCAAAGTAGTAGGTACCTAAGAGAGTCAAAAATGAAGATATGATATGCCTGATACGTTTAGAGTCTATTACACATTCAACTCACTTTTGTGACAGCTCAAAGGAGTCATGGAAAAATTTGATGATGATGACGATGATGATGACAATGATGATGATGACGATGGTGATGATGACGATGGCAATGATGATGACGATGGTGATGATGACGATGGCAATGAGGATGATGATGGTAATGATGATGGTGATGATGATGATGATGATGACGACGACGACAACGATGACGATGACAATGACGACGATGCAAAAACAGTTTTAACAAAAAGCATGCCTTCTAGATACAACAACAATGTATTGCGAGATTTCTCCTTTGAAATCATAATGTGACAAACTTGTGGGCAAGATACCAAAAGTGAACCATTAGAATATCAACAATATGAAAACCTAAAACACTTGATGTTCTATTCACTTTGAGCAAGACTTGTAATCAACTAACAATCTAGTTAGCTTGTGTTGATGTGTAGTGGCGGGAGTTCTTTCTCCCTCGATTTTGTTCTTGAGAAAATAAATATTAAATAAAATTCAAATAATATTTGAAGGCACCGATTTAACATTTATACCATTTATTTTAAATGAGGCCAACCTTGGTGAAGTGACACCTTGGTTAATAAGCAAGCCAACCTTTCATGAAAAGACACAACATTTGTATATATAGAAGGCGATCTGTTCTCATCATTCATTAAAAAAAAAAATCATCAAAGACAAGTTCGCATAAGGAGGAATTCGCACATACAGCAAATCAACCATTTGCTTCTAGGAGATCGATACAAGAGAAGACATCATTTATTTGCTTCTAAGAGAAGCATTATTTCGAGATCGGCCTTGTGTTTGGCCTTATTATCGTCCTTGTGTTTGGCCATATTGTAAGCATTTTGCTGCTCATTGATTCAATATATAAGTGATATATTGTTGCTGGGTTTTTCTCCCTCAAGGAGGAGGGTTTTCCCAAGGTATATGTTGTGTTCTATTGCATTTATTTGTCTTATTTCTGCTTAATTCAATTCTGGTCCCAAAATTAACAGCTTGAACCATGGAGCACTCTTGTGCATGCTCAATCTACTATTGGACTAAGTGAAGCTACAATACATACATGTACAAGTGCATCAAGATTCAAATACATTGACAATTTATCTTGTGACTTCCCAATGCACGAACACGCAAGCTGCACTACCAAGTGAAGCGTGCACAATTAAGAGAGCTAACATTGTGTGCACATAGTTGTTCTTGCCTACACCCAAATCAACAATTGTACTTCAAGGAATCACATCATTGGGTTTTCCTTGAAACTTACAAAATGTAATTTGTTAACAAAAAAGGAATAGATATTTAACATGAGAAGCATGATGCTTCAAAATTGAACTTTGAAATTGGTTCTCAAAATGATTATGTGAAAATGACCAAGAAAGAGGTTCATTTCTTGGTGTTTGTAGTTGAAACTTAATCAAGTTGCTTGTTGGTGTTAAAGTTTCACTAGATAGATGATCGAGAAAGATCCACAAATAGTGGTATGTGTAGCAAACCCAAGACAATTCTCATGGCTTGAGACAACTATAGTAACACCTCACTAGTCTCTAGTTTGCTAAAGTACCTCCCAGAGGCTCATGGTAACACAAGGACCAACCAACCATCTCTAGCAAGTGTCACACATACTCCAAAAATGGCACAAAGCACTATGCGCAAAATCAAACACTCATGTGGCAACCATACTTAATCCAAGCACTGTGGTTTCGACAATGGCTTCAATAGGGTCCAACACATCTCTAAGCCAAAGTACAAAGTCCAATTCACACTGCAACTCACCACATTGTTCTAGGTATCAATTTGCAAACTTTAGTGGGGATAGCATAGTAATCCTAATGGTATTCCTAAGGCTTGCACTATGCCATGCCATCTACCAACTCATCAAGCACCTTGTTGGCAAACAAGCAACTAGAAGCAAAACATAACAAGTTACAACCACCACAAGGCTACCACTTGATGATGTGCAATAAGTTTTGAAGGATGACAAGTCATGAAAATACATACAAAAGGACACATCTCTACTTATCTAGAGGCTTTATGTCATGTCCCCATAATCTCAACATTAAGATAATAATTAAATAAGATAAAAAAAACATAATAAAAGTATAAACATTAGTAATTATAATTATCACAAAGATAATATTATAATTAAATTATCAAAGATAATATCGTAAATATTAAAATATGAATTCTAATAATTTTAATATTATTATAATATAAAATATAATAATTTATATTGAAAGAAATAAATGGAGCAAGCAAAGAGATAAGGGATTAAAACAAGATAATTATGGAATATAAAATTGTAGATAATGGCAATTTAAATAATAAAATAAATACTAAAAATGTATCAAATTAATATAACACAATAAAATCAATTAATATAAATATTATCATAATTATCAAATAATTATTAAGAGATAATATTATAAATATTAAAATATACATATTTAAATAATAAATATAAATAATACTATAAATAATATTACCAATAAATTAAATAGTAAAATATCATACACATCAAAACAAAATAATAAAATGAATATAATTTATGATATCATTAAGGAATGTTTAACTAAAAGTCATGTCCTTTTGTGGGGTTATCTCTATTCAAAGAGATGCCTCTCTTCATGGAGGTATAAAGATATAAAATAAGTTTGTGGGAAGAGATATTAAAAAAGATACTTCAGATTTTAAGAAGAAGAGAGAAGAGTAAAGGAATGATGATGTAAAAAGGAGATCTATCAATAGTGTGTAAAGAACAATAAAATAGAAATTAGAAAGGTTTGGAATTAGTTTTCAAAAGACAGCAATCATTTCAAAAGGTTGTCTTTTCTAATGAATGTCTCTTTTCAAAAAGATACATCTTCTCATTTGAATGTGAAGTTATAATAAGGGAAAGAATGAGATATATATAGAAGGAGGAAGGAAATGGAGAATAGAAGGGGAAACAAGAGATAAAATATAGACTGCAAGATCATCTAAAATTTATAAAGACAGACAGATGGAAAGTAGATAAGTATTTTATGAATATAAGGAGATAAGTATTTTATGAATTTAAATAAGTTAGATAAATTTTTGTACATTTAAATAATGATGTTGATAAATACATCCAGGATTTAAATAATAGTCTAATTAATAGTAATTCATACACGATGTTATTTATTTAATGTTATCTATTTTTTTATATTGATTGC
>VDFB02081125.1:0-15741 GCA_007258455.2 Sequoia sempervirens
TTTCAAGGTCCTCATCCTCATCCTCAATTCACCAATCCATGGAAGCTTCGACCTCTTATTTCACTCTTTCATATCCCACATCCTTCAAATCCACATCACCCCACTATTACCAAGAAAATTTATCCCATTTCTCTCATAATAACTTCCTCCAAGGCCTATTTATAAAGGTGGCTATCTCCCCATTCAAAAACAACGTGGTACAATCTTCCCATATCATGCACATCCACCTTCATCACCCCCACATCAATATAAACCCTAATACCCTAAATCTTAAATGAATCCCCTATCAATCCATCTATCCAAGTTTAAGTCTATAAAACTTTCCTCCCTCATCACACCATCCATATCAAATGAACTATGTCCATTTCCTAATCCAAATCATGCTAACATAGATTACCCTCCATATAAAGATCAAGGATAGCCTTCTCCTCCATCAAATGGGCCCCTTCCATCTCATGATCCCATTTCCAATCAATAACAACATATCCCTTCCATATTATCTAATGATATCTTTCTATCTCAAGAGAAAGATATCCTTTCATCCCCCTCTCACAATATCCTCTCCCCCACTTCATCTAATTACATCCTTTTTCATCCAAATCAAAGTACCTCTTCCACTCCATTGTATGATTGCTCTCACAATGTGGTCTTAAAGTACACCTTCCACTGCATCTAATGATCTTCTTCCCCGCATGATCAAAACACTCCCCTCTTCATGTCATGACCCCCCTCCATCTCATAACCAAGACCACCCTATACCATCCACCCCATCCCAAAATAATTTTATAAAGAAGACAATGAACTATTTAAAAAAGTCCCTCAAAGAAATGCAATCTCATGGTGATGAAATGTCATGACAAGAAAATTTGTCATGGAATTCCATCACCATGAGACCACCCTTCTTTGAGGCATTTTTTTGAATAGTTCACTGCCTTCTCTATGCTACCACATTTTTCATACATATCTACCAAAGCATTTTATCAAATAGTTCGCTGCCTTGCTACTTGGGATAAAAGCCTAAAATAGGTTCTTTCGAACAAGCTATGGATAGGGAAAATAGTAAGCATAATAGTAAGAAATATATAGATCAATAAGTACTCAAAATTTTGTTGATTATCTCATACATTATAAGTCATGACCTACATCACTATTCTAGTTTTTGTGATTCAATCATGTTTTGTTTTATTTTCAAATGATGGAAGCAAAAACACCTCCCAATATTGATAGGGAAATGGAGTGTGGTGTATCTTGCATAATATACAGGTCGATGGATCTCATAGGGGTATGAGCTAGATTAGTAAATTTCAAACCCCATTTGTTGTTATGTCTATATATTATTGAAAAATCAAATGATAATTGATTTATAGTTTAATTTCTATTTGGATGGTTTCTATAGGACTATGGCATGCCAGATCCTAAGCATGCAAATCTTTTTCTTGAGGAGAGTGATTGTTTGGCGGTGGTACTTGCTAAATATATCATTTTTGATAATGTAATTTCAATATATTAATGTCTTTACTTGTTATTGTAATAGTTGAATCTTTATTAGGAACTAAATAGGAGGAGTGTCCCTCGAGTTCAAAGTAAACAAGTGTCATATGCATCACCATCCACCTAACCAACAAAGGCTAGCTGTCAACTTCCTTCACCTTGAGGGTAATGACTTTTGATTGGGTTCCTTTGAATTGTATTCCTATATATGGAATTTTTGGACATATTTTGTATTACATATATTTGACTATATGCCTATATGGCTATTTTGTATATATTTTATTCTTATATCGACATATATTGATGTATGCCTAAATGGCTATTTGGTTATAAAAATATTTTTTATTGATGATATCCATATTTGTATTATAAATCCATGCTTCAATAGATATTTATAGATGGTTTACTTCAAATATTTAAAAGGGTATGTGTAGGATCATCATGGAAAAATTTTCAGGCCCTTAAGTGGAAAAAAATTCAGAAAAAAAAATGAGTTAGGCAACTTAAAAGCTTAAATATTTAATGTGTTGGTCTATATTATTTCAAAAAAATGTAAGAATAAAATCTATAGAAAATTGAATGTAGATTCTAAACTACTTTTAGGTTTGTTTTTTAAAAATAAAATCTATTTTTAATAAAATTTTAAATATCAAATGCAAAGCTGGTACTTTTAAATTTCAGTCAAAAATAAGAAGTGGGTGTTTGGTTGACCACCTAACCACAATAAAATGATAATATTTTTATAATATTTTAGATATAAGTAGAGGACCCATCCCCATGTGATGCATATTTTTAAAATTGTTTTTCCAAGTAAATAATTAATTATGAATTTTATTACAACTTTTAAAAATATATAAAACACATATGTTTGACTACCTTTTAATTAAAACTTCATGAAATCCATTTTTCCTTTTTAATCCTATATTATGAAGCATAGAATGTGACATATTTTGATTCAAAAACTGTGATACCCTTTGAAAGCTATAGATGTTTTTCAATCAAGACTTTAATCGTAATTCAATAGGAAAATGAATAATAATTACTTATTAAATTTAAAGTAAAGCATAATTTATATCATGTGGAAATTTGAGAATCTCCTTGAAAACTTTTTCGTCAAGGGTTAAAAGTTTGTCATCACCACATACCCATCATTTGCCACTTTATGGCCCATCATGATCCTACACATACCCAAAATCTAAGTGTTTTCCATGCACTCTTATTTTCTATCATTTTAAATATATAATAAAGTTTGAACATTATTCTCCTATAAGATTATTGAATATTAAATCAATCAAATGAATATATTAATGCTTCATGCTTCATGCTTCATGTGTTTCATAGAGGAAATTCATGTGTATGCTTGATTCTTCATGCTTCAAGTGTGTGCTTCATGCTTTATATCATTAAGGAAGACATCTACCATTCCATGTGTATGCTTCATTCTACCATTCTCTTGTATGCTTCATTCTTCATGTATTATGTAGTGAAATAAAGAAAATAGGGTGATCCCACCTTTTAGGAGATGGACAATTTAGGGGACCCTATTTTGCTCTAGTTCATTCAAGGAAACCTTAGAGATCTCAATATAATGGTTCAACTGAGAGAAGGGTATTTTATATAATGTCTCTTAGGGTGTGATTAAAGACAAAAGGAGGTTCACCACTAAGAAAAGGCTTAGAAAGAAGGAAATGTAAATGATATGAAAATCTAGCTATGTAACCTAGAATATGAAACTTCAAATTAGAATAATAAACTAAGAATGAATAGTGGTGCACCTGGAAAATGGAAGAAGCACTAAACAAGGTCTATAATCCTAAAATTTTGAATTTTAATGTACACTAGGAAGCATACGCCAGCTGGGAAATTTAGTCCCAATTTAGGGTTTTGGCTTGAATTTGAAATCTACAATTGGTAAACTAGGATCTATAGAAAGGATTGAAAAGTGGTATACTAGGACTCATACGCCCAAGGTGGGGTAAAATTACAAATTTTTGTCACACTTTTATAAAGGAAATGGACAACACTAATCTAAATTTTAAACTTCAATCACTAGAAAGTGGTATATATGTTTTGAATTTTTAAATAATGCAAACTAATAAAATGTGTATTTTTTAGTATATTTTATGTTTGTATTTAAAAGAAAAAATTAAAAAATTATTTGAATATAGTTTTTTATAAATTAACACTATCGTTTAAGACAAAGCTATGTGCAAATATACATGTACCTCATGTGTCTTTCAATGTTATTCCTAATTTAAAAAGGACATATTAGTCTGCATTCAAAACCTCTTAAATGTGCAGAGGCATCCCTTGTTCCAGAATTTGGGGATGTGGTGCTACAAGAAGAGGAATATTTCTCTGTTCACTCTTTAATATGTCATTTTAATAAATTTTGGCCTTTTGTTTCAGACTTCAATGTTTGGATAAAGAGAAATTGGCATCCCTTATTGCAAAATGTTCCTAAAATTTTTCTTAGTGCTCATGGTTTCTTCATTGCTACTTTTGATACCTCCAAAGATAGGGATTGAATTTTTTTTGACCACCATTGATCTTGGAATTAGTATTACCTCTTTCTTAAGCCTTGGCACCTAGCCTTCAACCCTTCTTCTAAATCCTTCAACATCATGTTGGTTTGAGTTCGGCTTCCAAATCTTCCACTCTAATTTTGGATCCATTCTTGTTTCAAGTTTATAGGAAACTCCTTAGGTTCTTTCTTGATTGTAGATAAGAAAACTATATATTTTTCTCACACTACCATTGCTGGAATTTTGGTGTAGTTGGATCTCTCCAAAAAACTTCCTCCTAATATGGTTCTAAATGTTGTTGGTTGTTCTTGGACCCAACTATTGGATTACGAAGGAATTCTCTTCCATTGTAGGAGATGTTTTCAAATAGTTCACGTGGTTGCAACATGTCACATCAAAAGTAAATATGATAAAAAATAGGCTTCATGGTGGAAAGATTCCCTATCAAAGCCCCCTACAATTAGGCAGAAATTAATGGATTTTACTACTTCATCAGCAACTCCTTCAACAAAATCTGATGTGAGGATTGTCACACTTCCACAAGAGCATATAACAAACAAGTTTGAGGCTCAAGCATTTTCAAAGCCTCCTCCACTTGGTTAGAAATCTACTTCGTTAGGGGCTCCAGCAGTAAAATATAATGAGAAGATTCAAAAATAAAATAATTTTGGGAGTCAAAAGGAAGCTATGGAACAAAAATATCATCTTCTAAGATGGATTTGATGGAAAACCACTAAAAAATTATGCAAAAATGTAAGAAATCTTATTTCAAGCTGTCTTTGGCATTTGGCTTTTGCTCCCCTATTCACACTGAAGGGGATTAGCTTGTAGCCTGTATGGAATTTTTTCTTTATTTTCTACCAGTTGAGGTTTCTTGGTTGTTTCTTTGTAATTTCCTCTTTATATATTAATATATTATATATAGGATTTACGCCTTTTGCCAAAAAAAATAAAAATAAATTAACACTATAATTTAGTTGCAAATAAAATGTTGAAAAAGAGATGTCAAGCTTTATATAGTTTAATTTTTTTGTGTATATTTATAACTGAAAACTTTAGGGCATCAATATATTGTATTGCAATTTTAATAAATATATATATATTTAAATAAATATTTAAATGTGTGAAATAAAACATGACTGCTTCCAGTTGACATCAAATTTTATATTAAATATTTATCTAAAATAGAAAACAAATTATGCTATCTTAGTCATGGTTCTTTTATCTAGGGCATCACATTTTTTCATTTTCTTAAATAAGTTTTAGTATTTTTCTTGGAATGATAATCAACCTAATATTATTGTGCTAATAACCTACTTTTAGTAAAAAAATATAAATAAAATATAAATAATAATTCAACTATTAAAATAAATATATATTTTAAAACTACACTTATAGATCTACAAAAGGGTATTTTGACATTTTAAAAACAATGTTATTTATATGAGTAGGAGTTGTTGAAACATTATATTTTTTAAATAATTTCATTTTTTAGTAAATTGGCCTCAAAGTGGTGCTACATATGCATTTAGCCAACAATTTTAGTTGGAAAAGTTGAGGAACTATTTAACTTATCCAGAATGAATCTTACTAGATCATATCTTTTACCAAAATTCATTTTTAGTTATAAATACTAAAATTCACTTATGCTGATAAGTTGGTCAAAAGTGTGACACGGCTTTGTACTTTTACCTGGTGGCGATTTAGTCCTAGTATTAGGGTTGGTCTAAAACTCTGATATCCTCTAGTTATATCTTATATTTCTCTCATTTCTAACCTCTAAATCTGAAACTCTAAATTTTGACATGTAGGTGACTTTCCATAATCTGAAAAGAAAGGTGACAACTTTTACAACTTTCTCCAATCTTTCTCTTCAATGGATCTTCAACCTAAATTTGGAAATCACACATCAAAGAGATAGAAAAATGTTGTTTTGTTAGTGGATAGGGACTTTCCTTAGTCAAACTTCATTTTGGTAATCAAACGTTGAAATGAAATCAAATAGAATGAGGGAACGATAAATGAACAATATGTAATGTTGTAGCTCACCGAACCCTTGTAACAAAGGCTACAATCTTGTATGAAATAGGTAGCATGAATGTAGATGTTGACTTTTGATTGTATGTGATGAATCTTGACTTGAATGCTTACTTGAATCATGAAACCCTACATCACAAATGTTAGCTCAAAAAAACACATGATACCTGATGACTTTAACATGATGCTTCAATCTTCAATATAGTTCCAAGATGCTTGATAATCAGCTCTTGAATGCTCTTGAATTCTCTTCATATCATAAACTTGCTAGGATACTTGAATATTGGAATTGTTGTACTAAGAGAAAATATGCGAAGTAAACTTCTTTTTATACTTGTTTATTCCAATTTTTTCAGAATTACAACACTACAAGTTGACATTAGATCTAGAAGAATAAAATTCAACCAAGAATTTGGATTTAAAAGAGGTCTAAGCTAAGCAAGAGTTATACGCTAGTTGGGGTATGAGTCCCAGTAGCCTAGGCTTGGGACACAAATTTCAAGAAATATTAATTTCTATGCCAAATTCAAGTTCAGGACACAAAACTTAGGTGGGACCCATACGCCCAAGGTGACGTATGATTCCTAGATCACTAAATGTAGGACACACAACCCAAAGACATTAAATTATGATTGGTCCTTTGATATGTGTCAAAATTATCCTTGGAAAGATGCATTAAATAAGGCTTTTGGATAAAAAATGGGACCAAATAAGGCATAAAGAAGCCCAATTTTAGTAGGGATGGCCCAAAAAAGTGTGAAAATGTGAACTGAATATTTTTGGAATGGGGGCTTCTCTTGCACTTCTAAGGTTTTAAACCTAAAAGGAGAGAGATACCAAAAATCTTAATGGCTCACTCAAGAACAAACCCTTTAGATTCCAGTGCAACTGAGATTGAAATCTATCAAAGGGGATTGTCCTAAAGGTTGAAAACTGATAAAAGAGATTCACTATCAAATGTAAACCTAGAAAATGTAAGATGTTTGAAAACACAATGTGATATGCAAAATGACCTAGATATGCAAGTAAAATGTAACAAAAAACTACAAAACTAGAAATGTACACTTGGGAAACTAAAGAAGGAAAAATGGAGGTATGCAATGTTGAAAAAATTGTTGTTAATTCCAATTGCATACACCAAGCTGGGCGACTTGGTCCTACTTTGGGAAGACTATGCCCAAATAGGTTTTAGACAAATGGGTACTCAGATCTACAAAATTCTTGTTTAAGCCTGGGAAATGGGACTCATTTTCCACTAATAGAAAATTGGTCCAATTTTGGATTATTGAAAATTCAAAAGTAGAATCTATAGCTCTTAGTCTACACTTCTCCTAGTTCAGATTCAAGTCTGAAACTGTCAAATTTGACCTATAGGTGTTCTCCAAACTTCTCTTTGGGTTTTCACAACTTTGAATGACTTTACCAACTTGATGGAAAATTTTCTAATCTTTCTCTTTGAAAAATCTACAACCTAGACCTACAAATCACATGCAAAGAGAGGGAAAAATTATTGTAGGGTTAGTGAATAGGGGTTTTCCTTGGTCAGACCTTGTGTTGGTAATTAAACCCTAAAAATGAAAATCAAATATGGAAATAGAATGATGAATGAACAAAAGCAATGTTACAACTCACCAAACCCTTGAAGTAGAATTCTGCAAACATGTAAGTGATAGCTCCAATGGATGTAGACTTGAAAATGCTTGAAATACTTAAAATGCTTTAGTGATTGATTAGTTGATATAATAATTCCTGAAAATACCACATCATAGGCTGACCTTAAATCTTAGAAAATAAAAACCTACAAGAAATTTGAATTTATTTTGAATTTTGGGCTAAAGGGGACTCATTTTCCCCTAATAGTAAATGGGTCCCACCTAAGGCATTTAAAGTGAGTTTTAGAATTTTGGTATTTTAAATGATGTTTATCAGGATTATTTTCAAAAATACACTTAAGTGAGGCCTGTAGATGTAAAATGGGGCCAATTAAACCATAAGAAAGGTCTAATTATTAATGACGAGCCAAGAAAAGTGTGAAGGTGTGTTACAACACTTCAAAACACTTTTGCAAGGCATCATAAAATTCTTATTAGTTCACAAGGGCCCAAGACCTAATGTGAATGTGTTATCCACATTACAACACTAAATAAAGGAAAAACTAAGCCAACATCCACAAGAAAGACCCAAATGAGAATGAAAATGTCCAAAGGTCCATTTTTCTATGCTATATTTAGCACCCACTTTAGTGAGAGGAGGAGACTAGTTCAAACTCACACTAAAGTAGCCAAACACACACATCAAGAGGGATTTGAATGCACCTATACTAGCAAGATGTAACAACAAAAATCAAGAGGGGTCATCAAGCCTCTAGGATCAAGATCAAATATCAAACTAAACATAATCACAAGGGAACACACATGAAAGTGATATAAAGAGCAATGATAAGGTCAATCATACAATTCCAAAGATGAAAGGGAGAAAAGGAAAGATAAAGAAAAGAGAGAATCAGATCAAGCTTCAATCACTCTTCCATCCTGATGTGGATTAGATCTAGGAAATTTGTCTATGAAACATATATTCACTCTAAGGTGATGAAACTCATGGTTGTCCGGGTGTGTGAATAGGGAACATTGTGCATAATGTCTCCAAGAGAGGACCAATAAAACAATAGAAGATTCACAACTTAGGGGATGTTGTGTGTCACATCAAGTCACTAAGAGAAATATAATATGCAAAGAGAGATCACACTCTTGAGGGACATAACACCCAATGTCATCACAAAGAGAAAGACACATCTCATGAAGTAAGAAGACTACACAATGAAACATGAGTTGTAAAAGAATAATGTCAATGTATGCCCTCGCTTTAAAGAAATGCTAAACAACACACTATGATCAATTACTTTAAAGTAGAAAATGATTAATGCTAACAATAAAGAGGAAATGGGAGCTTATTAGGAAATCCATATATGCCAAGTCATATATTTCTAAATGAAGCTATGTTATTGAAAATGGGTTTCCCCCAAAATGAAATCCCAAAAATCACATATGGGATCCATGGATTTAGGGTCAATCTATCTTTGCTACAATGTGAACCATTTATTTTTGGCTCTCTAGGACTTCTCTAACTCTTCTAGGTTTTTTCACCTAAAAGGAGAGAGGTAGGTCCAAAAATGCAAACTAGTTCATTCAAATTATGTTATGTGCAATATTGTCTAATCTAAATGAAGTAAAAAAAATGCAATTGAATTATCTAAATGGATGAAAATGAATGCAAAAGTGAGATTTAAGTTATGTTTGAAAACACACTGTGATATGTAAACAATGAAGTAAATGAAGAAATAATGCAAAACAAAAATAAATAGGAAGAAACAAAGTGCACCTAGACAATATCTGATGAATCTAGAATATTGTGGATGCTAGTTGAATTCACTAATTTTTCACAGTGGGACTCATTCACCCAGGGTGGCAAATTAGTCCTCGTCCTAGAGAAAAAGTGTTGGAAACAAGTTTCTATCTGTTGGGATCTAGAATCTGACAAAATTTAGATTTTTCAATCCTAAGGTGGCACTCATTCACCACTGGTGGTGAATCATTCCTCTCCCAAATTTTTGAAAAATCAGGAAACAACTCCGTACACCAGATTTAGAAATCACTGAATGTCGAGTTGTTGAAGTCAATTCTGTAGGAAACAGACAAGAAACCTTCTCCAAGCTTGAAATAGACTTGAGTTGACTTGAAACACCTAGTTGACTTTGTAAACCAATCTTCAACACCAAAAGGCTTGTTAAATCTACATACCTAGGTCTGCAAACACACATGCAATAGGGGGAAATGGTTGGGGGTTAGTAAATAGGGGTTTTCCTTGGTCAAACCCCACTTTTGGTAATCAAAACCTTAATAAAACAATGAAAAGAAAGAGAATAATAAACTAACAAGATGCAATAGTTATGAAATTACCAAACTCTTGATAATGTAAATCTAAAGTAATGTCAATGGATGCTCCAAAGTGCTTGAATATTGCTTGAATTGATGTTGTAGAATGCTTGAATGATTGAATATGATGTATGAATGTTGGAGAATTGTAGCAAATGTAAAATGAGGTGAAAATCATGTATTTATACACACTTGTGCTTTAGTTCACCATTCATACCTCATCAAAGACCGACATCAAGTAATTTTAAATAAAAATCTGAAAGGAAATTTTAAAAGTTTTGAATTTGGAGCCAAGGGGAACTCATTCACCACCCATAGCAAATGGGTCCCACCTAGGAACTAAAAATATGTGTCAGGAAATATGTTATATTTAATGTTGTTTGTCTCAATAATATTCAAAAATACACATAATTAAGAAATATGAGGGCATAAAGGGGTCAAAGAAAGCATGAGAAAGGGACAAATAGTGAAGATATTCCTAGAAAAGTGTGAAATCTTGTTACAAGACTTTACAACACTTCAAAATAGGACTTAATAATGAATAAAAAGGTGATTTTTAGGTGAATTGAAATAAATAGAGTCTAGAAGAATGTAGAAATGTCTTACAACACTTCACAACACCTTCACAAGATGTCATTATTTGAATTTTAGTACCTAAATATGCATGTTCAAGCCATGTTACAAAATTAACTCAGAGAAAAATATATCAAATACCATGAAAAAAGACCTAAAAGGCCATGAAGATGAAAAGGGGCCATTTTTATATGACACAAAATGTTATTAGAGAGCTTGAAACTATCATCATTCCTCAAATAATCATGGAATAGGAAGAATGACACAAAGAGAATGAAAATAGAGAAAACCCTTTAGGTCAACATGGAAGAGACCTAAATGTCTTGAAACCTTGTGTCATCCCCAAAAGGAAAAAATAAGACAAAGAAAAGATAAATGAAAAGCTTTTGGTTCAACATGGAAGAGACCTAAATGTCTCGATGCCTTGCATCATCCTACAAAGGAAAACACAAGACAAAGAAAAATAGAAAGGTTAATGAAATAGAAAAGAATGTAGGTACAAATACAGGACTGTGACAGAGAGAGACACATCAAATAGAATGATATGAGGGATCACATTACACACATGCAATCACATAAAAGAAACATGGAAAAGAAAATAAAGACAAGACTAGTGAGGCACATGGGAGTCAATCTATTAGTAGGGTGTACACATCCCAATCTTGGTCATCGTATACAGAAGGTGAAAAACTAGACAAACAGACAACATCAAGTGTGGAACTAGTACAAGGCTATCTAATTCTTGCCCCCACTGAGTGCAAGATAAGAATGAGCTGAGGTGGGTGATGAGAAAGAGCTCCATGCAATTTTTCTCCTCATGGGTGGTAATGTAATAAGTCCTTGGCTTAAGTATGTGTGGGTTTCTTTTAGTTGTAGACATGTGACAAGGGAATTTTAGCTTGTTTAGTTTGTAAGGCTTTAATTACTTGCTAGATTCACCAATTTCTTGAGTTAGATGTTGAGGAAGACCTAAGATGATCTTATTGAATGCTTATCATTGTTATGAGGTATTGGTTGTTCTTTAGGATGGAGGAAACTTATTTCAGGAGGAGGATCTTGATATCCTATCCCTTTCGAATCTTCATTTGGTATTTGTTCTAAGAGTTGATGAATTTCATGTTTGCTTGTTGTATCACATCCTTGCTTGCTTAAGTTTGTGAATCCTTTTCCATATGTCTCTTCTACATTGATTGACATAGGATGGTTGAATGTTTGCTTGATTAGAGGTGCTAGGTTCACCTATTGTTGGGAGGTTAGGTTCAGGTTGTGTTTCAATTTTAGGATGTAAAAGGCCAAACATCTCAAGTTGTGTTGGTTGTTTCATGGAAGGATAAAATGATGCATTATTCTCAAGGTTGGTAAGGCAATAATTTATGAAGTTTTTCATGCTTTCATCATCTTCTCTAATGGTGTTAACATCACAAGGAGTACATGCATTAGGAGTTGATTGAGCATGAGTGAGTTCAATTTCATTAGGGTCACTTCCAAAATCATAACTTGATACATCCACTAATGACTTTAAGGACATCCAAAGCTTACCAAAGCACATTTCTATGATGAAAAGAAGTGTATTAAAATAGAATAAAATGTGTAAATGTAATTTTGAAATTAAGAAATACATGAAATGAAATGAATTAAGCTAGGTCTAATGAAATGAATGAAATAGAAACTCGGTAATCGTAAGAAAAAAACTAACAGCAAAAAAAACCACATAAACAAGGTTTTTAATGTTGTAAAATGTAGTTTGAAGTCTAACATGGGACTAAATCACCCAGAGGGGTGTATGAGTACTAGTTACAATTTCTGAAGGGTTTAAATGCTAAAAAATAGTCAACACAGAACTCCCAAAAATCAAGTAAAACAACCTATACCTACTAAATCACCTAAAGGGGTGAATGAGTCCCATATTAGGATTTTGACACTAAATTCAATAAATTCTAAGTGAATGTTAATGTTTCTAACTTGTATGTAGTCTTAACTATGTACAATTATAGATTTCAAATGAAATTCAATGATGCAAAATGCAAAAATGCAACCTATATGCACTTTCACTAATGTAATATTTAGAAGCCCTAAATGCAAATTAACTAATGTAAGATCTAATGAAAATTTGATGTAGAGTAGTGGCAGAAACTAGAAAATTGATACCATATTTAACAACAATGGTTTCATTCCTTTCTCCAAGTTCAAAGGTAATCATGATAGGTAGGCTTCTTCAACAAGGTTAGAAATTTGATCTTCAAGACAACTAGCCATTCAGGGGTAACTACAACTCATAGTCACCCACAAGGACCCTTTGGTCTCTAATCTAGATCAAAAACACCCAAACAACAACTTACAAGGGCTCTTATATATCAACCAATGACCTTTCCTTCACAAACTACCTCTTTACCCTAGTAGCCTTTCAAAAGTATTTTCTCATACATAAATTTTAGGGAATTCATAGCTTTCAAAACATGAACCCATTTTTAGATACCATTTTTGGCATTTAAAAACATATAAAAATTTCAAATGGGGTCACTTTGGATGGAAGACGCCAAATTTGGACTTTCTTAACTCAAATTAGGCTTAATTACTTGAACAAACTTTGCAGCAGCTAGGTTTTTGAACTCTAGGCTCTATATCTTCACTCCAATGCTTAAAACATGTTTTGGGGCCTGAAATGTGACACTTTGACACATATACAAAAGCCTCAAATTGCAAGGACAGTTTTGTTTCACTCATAGGGTTTTGTGAAGATATTAGCCTCTTACAACAACTTTGCATGTGCAAGCCTCCACCTCTATCCCTGCAAGTTTTGGATATTAAAATACATTCCCACACAAGCCATTCCACTAATTTTGAGGGATCTTCATAGGTGGAATAGAAAAATAATAATTTTTCTTATTCCTTGGTTACCCTTCCTAGGGATTAAACCAGTCCGGAAAGAAGTTGCTCTAAACTACTCAAATCTTAATGAAAATGAATGAGATAAAGTGCAATAGAGAGTAGACTCAATGTACTTCTATCAAAATAAAATAAAATTCTGAATGTTGGGTCATATAGGTTTGCACTATATATCAAAGAACAACAAAGAAACACCTAGATTTGTAGAAAATAGAGATATTCTTATTGCTTCAACTTCAAAATTGCAACATCCAACCCTTTCTTCAATGAAAAAGGGTCTTTTTAAACATTTAAAACCATTTCAAAAATTCTCACAACTAATTTTAAAATTACAACTAAACTAAACACCATTATAATCACTTTTGACAAAAGGATGCAAAAGTTGCATTGACAACATTTGTGCAACTTGACAAGTTTGCATTGACACCCTACCTTAATGCCTAATGACTCAAACCAAACTCAAAAACATATGAAATGGTCTTAGAAGACCTTATTACATGCCAAGAACTCAACCAACACAAAATATCAAATTTTTACCCCCTTTGGAGGCATGAATTTAACCTATGGTGTCCCTACACCATACTCTCGGGGAAGAGAAGATTCAAGTTCCACTTGAATGTATGGGAGCAACATGAGAACAATGCTTGAAATCTCTTGCTTGATGTCTTCAAGTCCCTACACATTGTCCTCTTTAAAACAGTCCCATGCTAGTTTCATCTTCGTTGTAGGTTTCTTGAAAACTTGGCAAAGGTACTTGAACTTTTCAATATAAGCATGGCCCCCATCTGCACCTCTAAATTTTTATTTCAACAGTGCCTTACCAATTAAAACAATGACTCTAATGTTTGTATGTGAAGAATAAAAATTAAGTAGCTTGTCATCTTTGACTTGAGGGGACTCAAATCCACTTACAACTATACAAATAATCCTTGACATGACATATAACAGTTAAATAAACTATGTTGCAATTTACCTTCCAGAGATACCTTACACAATGACAGTTGGAATTTATCAGTCTTCCTCGTAGATTGATGATTCTCTTCCTCCTACACTTAGTTGATAACAATGTGAACATTGTCCTCTCAAAATATTTGTGGAGCACCATTACTAGCTATGTCATCTTTTCCCTAATTCTCACACTCCCTTAGTGAGCCTTTCAACAAGGCAACATCCAAATGAGAATCATGGTTTGTAAATCCACAATGGAAACTTTATATCCCGCATAAATATCCCTCTCTACTATCCTAATAGTAGAAATTAATCCCCTTGCATCCTCCAACTCAAATAACATATGTCTATCATGGAAAACTAAATGGAAAGCTTTGTTCTTACAACTGAATAATTAAAAAACTACACCCTACACTATGTTTATTAGCAACTCACCTTGCTCAACTTGCACATTAGAATAAAATTCACTCCCCTCAAACAATTGTAAATGATTCATCCTTAGCAGTGGAAATAAAGAAGGTGAAAAATCATCCACAACTATGTCTATATTATCCTTCAACATGCGTTGGATCTCCCATAGTGAATCAGAAGTGTCAACTACTATCATGACAATCAGGCGTATGATCATGGTTTCAAAATCCACCTTTTCCTCCTATTGCCCCATTCTCATCCATGGGTTCACCAAGGATACAATTGTGTTTTAGGAGTTCTTGAAGGTTCGAATTGGTCATTTGCATCAGGGGATAAATCATGCATCTGGGGCTAGTTCAAGAGGAATGCAGTTGGAAGGTTCACCTAGGTCAGGATCTGCATGAAAAACCCTCAAAGAGGAGAGTTGCCAAGACCACGAGGATGTCTCACCAACTAAAGGGGATCTCGCTGAGTAAAGGAATCATCACCATCAGCCCCATCTTCGGTGAAGGTCTTACCAATTAGGTCAGGTCTTGTCTAAGTGAGGCAGTTTTAGCCAAAGGATAGAAGTTTCGGTGAAATGTCTTGCCGAGGTGGTAATGTCTCCCCGGCCAAAGGCAAAGAAAATGCATTGTTGGGTAGAATGAAGGATGTCACTAGGAGGTCTGGATGAAGGAGTAGAGTTACACCGAGAAGGAATGCTCTCAACATAGGTTGGTTCCTTCGCCAGGATGTCACGTCGATCTGTGGGGGGTCTCACTGAAAGGATACGTTCGACATATGTCAATAGACTTTGACAAGAGGTCTTCACAGATTCTGGTCTGTACAAAATTCGAGAAGCGGCATCAGCAAAAGGCGGCAAGACAAAGTGCAGCCGACAATAAGATGTCTCCCTGATGCAAAAGAAAAAGGGCCCTCAATATGACTAAGGGACCTCG
>VDFB02081126.1:0-28673 GCA_007258455.2 Sequoia sempervirens
AACTCTTTCACAATTTTACAATCTTTGGAAGACTTATATTTTTCTTGACAACAAATATCCCCAATTCCCAATACACAATAACAAGAAGCCACTCAAGTAATCAAATAAATGACCATTAGGATTTCCTAAATCCAATAAATCCATAACGAATTAAACCAACTGCTTAACTTCTAGTTTGACAATTACTCATAATATTCAATTCAAATTGCCCACAAATGTGAACAAAAAAGAACACAACTTAAAATAATTTAGGCACTTAAATAATCTA
Organism: Sequoia sempervirens; assembly: GCA_007258455.2. NCBI lineage: Eukaryota > Viridiplantae > Streptophyta > Pinopsida > Cupressales > Cupressaceae > Sequoia > Sequoia sempervirens. The sequence continues at coordinate 269 of VDFB02081126.1, forward strand.
ATATTCGGATTTCCTAAATCCAAATTGAATTAATATCTCATCACATGCAATTATTCAAAGTAAATATAATTTCATTTGCAATAATAAGGAAATAAAATAAAACTATTTATTTAACTTCAATTCCACAGTTTCGTATAATAATAACAAACTCAATTTCTCTATTACAATCATTGCATTATAAAATCTTCTACTTGTACATTAAACGTTTTAATAACACAATATATATTTAAATATAAATCAACTTTCTCTCCTAAGTCATTTTATTTTGAGATTTACTAGCCCATGCATTTGCATGCTTATATTAAAAATATACTTCCATTTAAAGACCATAAAGAAATTAAAACTAGTTGTTTAACTCAAATTTCACAAACACATATAAATAAAAATCTCAATCTTTCTAATAAAATCATTTTATTATAAAACCCTATTTGTGCATTGCATGCACTAATTAACAACAAGAACTATTAAATAAATATATTTAATATGTATCCATATATAATTAAATATAATTATATATATACATATAAAATATATATATTATTTAATTTATAATATCAATTATACTTTTCCAATTATCCATTTTAAATAAATATATTTAAAAATATATTTATTTATTATTTAACCATTAAAATACAATTTCCAATATATATATATAACATATATATAAATATTTATATATTAAAAAAAAAGATATAATAAAATTCTAAATCGTAATTATACACCGTGGAAGAATTCAAGGAAGCCATTTACATGGCTATGGGAGTTGCCCACGTAGCCAACCCCAATGGGGGGTCATTGTGGTAGGCAGCGTTGGCTGCCTATGAAGACAGCGATGTTGCCTCCACAGTCACTCTCTATGGGGCAATTGTGGGGTAAGCCCCCAGCCTCTCATAATTAATTTTTATGTTTCATATTTTTTTTTTAAACTGCAAATTTATAAAAGATTCGCCATATGGAAATTTTAACAAATTTCCAATAAAAATTCCTCTAGAATCATTTCTACAAATCATTCATAAAAATATATATATTTATAATTGTATGTGTATATGTATATATATTCAAATATATACATATATAATTATATATATATATATATGTATTAAACAACTCGTATTCTTTAATCAGGCAGGTTATCACTCTTTCAACAAGAAGATTATCATATTTACCAGAGGTTTTCTTTTTCCAAAAAAATAGAATAAATTGGGGAAAGCAAAACAAAATGATATTTATCTACAGGAAGTATTTAGAAAATTTCACAGAGGTTTCAATTTCAACAGAGTTTTAAAAACATTTCCCATAGGAGAATATTTTCAATTTTCACAGAAGAAGTTTTCTACAGGAATTATGTAGAAATATTTTACAGAGGTTTCCTAAATCATCAAATACTTTCCTTTGAATTTTCTATTGCTTTAAAAATCATTTCCTATAGGGATCTAAATCTTCCACGGTAATTTGCCATTTTCTACAGAAGAATAAATTATATTTTCACAGGAAAAGGTTTCTAAGTTTTGATTTAAATTCAACAAAGGTTCAATAATTCCACTATAATTTCCTTTTGTATAAATCTATTTCAAATAATCAATTTAAATAGAGGATCTAAATTATTTTCTATAGAGGTTGTAACAATCACGACAATTTCTTTAAAAAACAAAAGCTTCTAAAATAAAAGAAATCATCTTCTAAACTTTTCCAATTTGCAATACAATAATAATTAAATGTCTTTTTCAAATTAAAATTCACAAAACCATAAAGAACTTGTTCCAGAAGATCTGTCGATTTGAAGATTGATGCCAAGCTTCCCTTTAATCTTCAAAATCTTCCTCCAGAAGAATTACCATTTCTCATAAAATAATCCAGAACCAAGAATACAATAAAACTAGATTCCTAAAATTATCAGAGAACCTCTAAGATTCACAATTTCCTCAAACCTCAAAAACAATTCTACCACTTCCAAAACCCCTCTTTTTCTTTCCCATGAAAACAACTTCCTCTTCTTTTCACAATCTCAATCAATCTCTCTGGAAATCAATTTTAAGACAATTGGAAAACAAAACCTTCTAACTTCCAGTTAACACAACAAATATCTTTTCTTTAACAACCAAGATATTTCTAAGATCTTTTCCCAATAACATGCATTTGAATTTAAAATAATCTATTTAATTCAAATCACATTTAAATAACTTATTGATTTTAATTCATATTAATCTAATAATTAAAATTACCTTATAACATAAATTAAATCAATTAATTAATTTATTATAAAGTTTTCACATTCATAATACAAATTAATTAAATACTTAATCATAACATATAATTTAATCCTCACAATTAAACTTTGCACAATAAATAAAATACCAAGACCAACATGGATAAATAATACGACCAAAACACGGACTAACAACACACTGTACTAGGGTAGAGGTTTGACTAGGTTAACCCATTACTATCTCCCAATCAACATTATTGTTGAGTAGTGGACACACTCAGACCTGTGAAACTAAGGTGAAGTTGTTGTCTGGTACCTGCAAAGCTACAAATAAAACAAATGTCGTACATGTATCCAAATAATAATGCATACACACCGTGAAGAGAGAATCGCAGAAATCATAGGGCACTTGCAAGCGAGTGATGAAATACCGTTCTCTTCACTAATACAATGTCACATCAACTGACAAGATAATATATCATTTAAACTACAATGAACATATATAGCAATGTCATCTCAACTAAGCATCTACTCTGACATAAATCCACACTCGAACGCAATCATTCATATAATGTCTAATCACGCCGATATAGTCCTCATCATCACTATCAATGATAAAATAACAATAACATAAATTATGGTATAACAAAGTATCAGAACTATCAAAGAAAACATAAAAAATCGAAGGGGCATTACATTATGTGAATCCATGACAAAAAAATAGTAGTATATACTCTCAAAGCAAAAAAAAATCCTCTCTGATCTCAAAAAATAGCCTGATTGCACATTTCCCAAGAAAATAACTCAGAAAGGAAAGGCTAAGATCTGACAAAAAAATTAGATACTTGGTGAAAAATCTAGAAAAATTAGGTTTGAGATCTATGAACAGGATGGAACCAGCTTTGTGATGTCGCAAGAATGGCGAAAAATGAAGTCCAAACGCAAAAGTTATGCCTCCCAGAGTGAAAACAACAACTTCTGACTTCAGAGGCCGAAAAAGGCATCAAAAAAGAAAAATAAGAAAATAACACATGCATCATTGGATAGAACGTCAAACCATCTTTCCAACAATATCTCATTTTAAAAAAATGGATGTCGTGGTGAAAAGTTATGCAAAATTGAAAAAAAAGGCCTATAAGAGGCACTTTCAACACTAAAAGGGAGCAAAACTTCGGCACCCAGGGGCTAGCAATTAGTCACCCATGTGACCACAGGCAAGCATTCAGCACAAAAAACCATCGGGTGAAAGGAAGATTGCTAGTGGCAAAGTGCAGTCACATGGCTTGATTATCTGCCATGGTTGAAGCCAATGGCAGTATAAGACTTCGTGACCACCATGAGGCTGGAGAGTGTGAGGATACAACAAGTGGCGCAATAGTGAAACCCATAGTGGCGGTCTTGAGCAGTGGTGTCGAGGTGGAGTTAAATCAGATACAGTTGCAGATAGGAGCCCTAAATTTTGTACTTATTTTTTATTTTTTATTTTTTTTTATTTTTTTGAAAATACACTCGTAAGAAAAGCATGCTGAGGGCCATACAACCTTAAGCAAAAAAATTCCTCTCCAGCTAGATTGTCAAATGAACCAAATTTTATATGAAATAAGGTTTTAGATCTTCGAACTTCGATGATGATGCTGTTTTCCCAAATGCTAGAAAAAACTACCCAGATCCAAAAGATGCACGACTGACCCTTGCACAAAAAAAATCACTGTAAGGCAATATCTTCAAAAGATGAGCAAGCAGCTATAGGTCTAGAGCTCTGATATCATGAAGAAGTTGAGAATAAGTTGAAATAAAAGGAGGGGTTAAAATTTATTCAAACAAGAAGAAATAAAAAGCAAGGGCATCAAACAACCCTATAAAGTTCCACTAAGTGATCCAACTGATGAGACAAATCTATAGGTAATTGATCCTTCTCCCTAATATTCTAGTTTTTCATTTGATCATAATCCCATCTAGCCAGACAATCTGCAACACCATTCCACTTCCTAGGTATATGAGTAAAAGTAACAGACTCCAAAGAGTCACACAAATGAAGAATTTGATTAACCACCAACACCAATCTCCAACTAGCATCCTCAAAATACTATCGAGTCAACAAATGCACCACCACCTATGATTCTGACTCACATATTAGATGTCTCCAACCAAGAGCACAAGTACACTCCACAACATGCAAAATAGCTAAAGCCTTCATCAAATTATTGGTATGATGACCTTTAAAAATAGAAAAAATGAACTGAACAATCCCCATGCTATCTCTACCCACTCCACCAATGCCAGTAGGACCAGGGTTGCCCCGTGAAGACCCATCCATGTTGATTATATTGCCTTGTGGAGGAGGGCTCCACCTCCTCACTCTGTGTATCTTCCAGAGAGGGTGTCTGCATTTATTCCTCATGAGTTGGTCATGCAAAGGAGGAAGATGGAGACGGGTGTATTAACTAACATCAGCAGGATCCACAACCTTTGAAAGGTCACACTTTGTCGAAACAGTTTCCCCCAAAGAGTGGAGAATCTTCCACCACAAATCTTGGGCCTCCAACATCTTTTCTTGAAAGATCCATTGATTCCTCTCCAACTAGATATGCCAAAGAATAAAGGAAGGTCCAAGAATCCAAGCAACCTAAAGAAAAGAGGTTTTGACTGGGGCCTTGCCCCACCGATCGAAGAACTCAGCCAAAGACATGGCATGCCAACAAGCTTGATCCCACACCTCCCACCACAAGAGTTGAGGAGTAACTCTTAATCAAAATAAGCTAAACAAGCCCATGAAGACTTTCCCTTAAAAACAGACTCACCTAATTTTACCAATACTAGCTCATAAAATCTCCCAGAAACTTATGTCAAGCCATCAATGGATATAAATCTTTAGAGAAAAAATCTCCACTAGTCCATATCCACATTTTCTCCTCTTCATAAATGTTTATGTTTATAATAAGAGTATCGGCTTCAAAGCAATCAAAATCCATGGAAATAGAAATTTCCAATCTGATCCATCAAATTTTGCATTTATCTAATTTTGGATATCCATGGCTATGGTTTTCAAGATTTCATAAGCATAAAAGATTAACTTGCAACACATATTCAAAAAAATAAATCATTTTTTTGGGTGTACAATTGATGGTAACCTCTCAGTTTAATGTGCAAAACATAATGGCAATGGTAGCTTCAACCATCAAAATAGCTTGTTTGGCTTTGCTGCTAATTTTTCTTTTTATCAAAGAATTCAAGCAGGAGATCAGGGGTAAAATTGTTTCCTTTAGAAGTAATATAGGGCAGCATATAATTCTAAGTTTTGCTCATAGTCAAATGTGGATTGTTACAGGTGTTGTTGCATTCAACAAGAAGAACCAAATTATGGAGTCTCATTTGATGGGCTCAATGGATTCTTGGGCTTCCATATGTTGCTTGGTTTCAGATGGGTTTGAACTAAAATGTTGTATGGAATGCTTTGGAATTGCAGACACACCACCACCTTCAAACATGGTATAGATTGGAGGTACCTAAAATTGATTATTCAGATAATAGTTTGATATTACATTAGTTGGTGCCAGTATGATTGGAGTTTGCACAAAGAAATAAAGATGAAATGGAAAAAAAAAATGTTTCATTGAATTGACAGTCTTGGAGGCGGGGTAGTCTTGGCTTGACAATGAAATCAAACCTCAAATTTTGAAAGAAAACCCAGATATTGAAAGGGGTTGAGGATGAATAATCATTCTCTACTATTTTCTGAGATTTCCTGCAATTGATTATGGGAAAAAAATTTGAACACCTTGATTAAACTATTGCACTACTATTTTCATTTCAATTTATGTCTGTCTAAGCTTTCTTTCTTTTAAAATTAGAAAAAACTATTTTTATCACTTCCACAGTACAATGTAGCTTCTCTATTTTCCCTGTTTGTTCTCCTCACCCTTACTAGGGGATTTGTTGGAACACGTTTGATTGATCTATAAATTTTTGATATAAATGCTAGAGATAAACGGATCCATAGGAGACGCTTAATCAGAATCCCAAATGGAGACACTGAAAATTAATCCAATAGGATTTTGTTGGTTGGTTGTTGTTTTGTAGACTTCATGTTGTCTGGTTTGTTTGTTACTTTTAACTTATGCTGAAGGGAAGGGGTCCACTACTCCACCTATTCTCTACAGTGGGAAGGCATTGGGTACTAGTGGTTCTTCTGGCTTATGCAACTTATACCAGGTACTAATAAGGGGCTTTCTACTCAAACTCTTGTTCTAGGAATGCTTCTTCTCTTGTTCATCTTGTTCTAGGTTTAGGGGTCGAGTCTTCTCCTAATTTTATGGAAATTGCATGCCTCTCCTTCTCTGGGGTTGAGGCGTGTCAAGTTTCATCTAAGGTGTGCAAGGTGACAAGAGCACGATGTTTTGTCACTACTCACCATTAGGAATGTGGTTCTCCCTCTCCATCCCCTGTTTTGGCCAGGAGTTGTTACACTGGTGTTGTGGTGAGGAATTTTGATGTTGAAGGTGTTGTTGGGTTTTCTTCTAATGTCGAGTAAACTATCACCATGCTACCTTCTTGCTATGTGGGTGGTTGAAAATCATGATCCGATATTCCTAGAGGTGAGACCCATTAAACTCTTGTTGTCTCTCCCTCTTTGGAATCGACTGTGTTGGAAGAAGGTGGGCATCTTAGGGTGCCTAACTATGTTGTTGATAGATCGTCCCTTGGGCTTGATAAATCTTTGATTTGGAGATTTATTGGATCTAGACCAAACATGGACGTGATTAGGAGATAGGTGTACCAAAAATGGATTTTTGGAGGTTATGTTTTGATTTCAACCATGGTGAATGGTTTTTTCTTCTTTTCCTTCTCACTTTAAGAGGATTGCATGCACTCTCTTTAAATCCAAGTTTTGATTCAAAGGTAGATTCTATTTTTCAGGTCAGATTCATACATTTTATCTTTAGAATATTGGAAAGTTGAGGTCTCGGATGGTATTGCTAAATTTTTTGGCTGATGAGGTTATTAAGTCTAGATATAGACTCTTGTATGTCAAATTTTGTGTGTGTGCAAATGTGGACAAACTTCTTTCATCTTCAATTATGTTATCTTCTAAATTTGGGGTTTGGATTAACATTTTTTTGAGACTTATTTGTTCTTTACTATATGTGCCACAAAAAGGGTCACTTGTTTGCTCCTACTGAAATGAAGGAAAAAGGTGGTGGTTGGAATGGTTTTCCAAAAATGGAATGGGTGATATAGGAAGACCTAGAAATGAGGGACTTATGCCAAAAAGCACAAAAGGGGGTGTCCATCTAATCACAAATCTACATTTTCCTATTTCATTAGGAAGAAGGATAGTGCCACAAGAGATTAGAATTGACCTACAACCCTTAAGGTGAGCCAACTCTAAGTTTTGGGACACTATGTTGTCTCTTCTTCCTTATGACAAAAAACTATGAAATATGACTGAAAAATAGTTTTGGGAGAAGAATAAAAGTGCATTAACAATCTAATATCTGAGATCTAACACTTGGAATTTAAAGTGTTATGATAGGGCTATTAGAAACAACAATCATTCAAAATATTTGAGAAAGTCAAGAAAGTTTGTACATGGCTTAAAAGATGTCATAAAGTGTCTTATTCAAGTGAATGTATCCTTGTATCCTTTTATGAAAATTATTTTTTCAGTCCTTTGATGTTGGATCTAAGGCTCTAATTTCACTAGGTTTTATTGTCAGAAGGTCAAAAATAAATTATGTAGATGAGTTTCTGTGTCTTGACAACTTTGATGACAATTTTGACAACTTTGCACTTTTGATCCAATTTCAATCCTCCTTCACCTACAAATCTACAAACACACAAAAAGGAGAAAAATGTTTGTTTTTTGTGTATGAGGGTTTGCCTTGGTAAAACCCTAGTTTGGTAATTAAACCTTGATAAGGAAATGAAATCATAAATGGAAAGAATGATGAATGAACACTGGCTTGTTGCAACTCACCAAACCCTTTAATGGCTTCCCTTATAGGACTGAAGTCTAACACGTCACTCCAAGGATTAGATCTTGCATGAAATCGCTTGATTGGATGCTTGATTTGACATTTGATTTGATGCTTGAAAACTTGAAACTTACATCACAATGTTAGCTCCAAAAACATGCATGAACACACATAAATTTTGACATCATGATGGGATCTTGAATGCTGCAATAACTAACTAAAAAATATGCTCTCCAATGCTCTTGATAATAATACTTGCTTTAGGAATGCTTGCGTAAGATGTGTTAGATTTCAATTGATAAAAAGACCTTGTATTTATAGGTAATTTTCTAATTTCCCAATTAAACATCAAAGGATGACAATTGCAATTTGAATTTGAATCACAAAATGCCACCAAAAACATATTAAAAATGGGGTACTAAACTTAAAGAGAACCCATTCACCTTTGGGCGAATGGGTCTTAGGCCCTAAACCTAGGACACACATTTACCAAGATGTGTAATTTGATATTTCCAATTGTTTAATGTAGGTTCTCTTTTCATAAAATGAAAATAATTAAGCTTTTAAATGTATAATTGTGTCAATTAGAGGATTAATTAAGTCCAATTAATAAAAGGGATGGAAACATAGTGTGAAAATTTAAAGGCGTACATTTTTCGACACTACACCTACAAGGGAAAAAAGGGAAGGAATGATTCCTCCCTAATTTAACCTTCGGGTCAAACTTCATGCAATGATGCTTTCCAATCAGTTGAGAAGGAAAATGTGGTAGATTTCCTTGCTAAAATCAAAGAAGGCTCTAATGTCCATGGTAGAGTTGTCACCTCTCTACCAATCCATTAAAAAATAAATTAAGTCATTTCCCCCATAAAGTTGGCATTGCTACCTAATTTTTAGCTTTCAGCTGAAATCAGATAACTTAATGTTTATTCTTTTGTATTTTCATTAAACTTTAAAAGATACATTATATTCTACTAAGTTCATCAATATGCATGAAAGAGATTGTCAAAAATAGATTGCATTTTTGTTCCAGTGTTGCAATTACAGAGAAATAAGAAAGATAACCAATATGTATTGCAAATGTGATCTTTATTGATAATCATGAGCATATAAATGTCCCTCACAAGCCAAGGGACTAGCTATCCTAATGATAGTAAAGAAGAGATCATACACATATGAATAACAAAAAATAAATTGCATATAACATGAAAAGGGACCCATCATTTCCTGGTGGAATGACAAATCCCATTGACTTGGACTCGCATCATCTCGATCCTTCTTGCTGCTCTACTTTCATTTGATGCACTCCTCACTACTCCTAGGTTTCCTGCATTGGATAAAAAATAGTGTTGTTAGAGAAATGAAAGATCCCTTACCAAAATTATATGGAAAACATCCATAAACATGTAATCTAATGTCTACAAGCATTAAAACAACATATCATAAGTGTCCCTGAAAAATAAGAAAGGAGTGATCAAACACACCTATGATATGTTTTGTTTATCTAACTGTTTGTTCCTTGTGTAGATTTAGGACAAGTCTGGTTACTGTTCTGATTCAGCTAATTACGGCATGTGGGGTAAATTTGGCTCCCACGAGGGTAGAGCTTAGCATGTTGCCCTTTGATTTTAAGAGGGATAGGAAATTGAGCAACTTGATCAACTCAATGATAGAAATGTTATTAATGCATTAAATCAATATGGAATCACACCAGTTGATCAACTTTCATTATTAGATTCAAAAGATGCAACACATAATTTGAGTTGTCAAGAGTTCATACTTCATCTTTTCATAGTGAATCAATCAATAGGTTGCCATCATGTCAAAAGGAAGGTACATTTTGTTGGATATGTCCTTCAATATTCTTAAGTGGATCCAAGATCCATTTTATTAAAAGAAGTAAGTGATTTCAGAGATGCATCAAGTTTAATTATAGATGCATCAAGTTCAATTATGCATCTCTTAAATAATGAAAGAGAAATCAAGGCATGCCTGAAGCCATCATGAGGCATATGGGGTAGCAAGAAGTAATAGTCCAAGGTATTTTTAAGTCCCTCTCACCTCAATCCTATTGAAAAACCACACATCACATAGGATGGTGAGCTTTCAGGTCACCAACATAGGTGACATGTGTCTTCCCACTAGGATTAAAGTGAGGAGATGGTGTTTATTTGTTGCATATGATCAAAAGGACTAAAATGTTGTGGAAACCAGGTTACAAATTTGTGGGGAAGCAAGCAATTGTTGTGGAAACCATGAAGATTGGGGCAGTCCTAAAGGAAAAATGCATGCTACCTCTCATGCTACAAGACAACAATAAATCATGCTACATCTCATGATAGGACAGTTCACCATGAATGCTTGCAATGATGATTAAATCGTGAGGAGGGTAGTCACCAATTCCATAGTAGGGGCATCAAAAGATAGGGAAGCATCCATTATGTATGGAGTAATGAAAATTGAGATTAGAAGGTCACCCTGCTTTTGCAAAAGGTGAAACAATGAGAAATGCTTATATCAAAATTTCAAGAGAAACAAAAGGAGAAAGTACAGGAATGAGAGCCTGGGCATAATTGTGATACGAGTGCAGCACTAAATTAGAAAATATTGAAAGCATTAAAACCATCAATTGCATTTGTTGAAGAAGCAGCAAAGATCTTAGAACCTCAGTTGTTAGCAGTGCTTGGTCCAAATGTTCAACATCTTATTCTAATTGATGATCACTACCAATTGTCTCCAAGTGTTGAAGTTTATGAAGTTGAAAGAACTCATGGCTTTGCAATCTCACTATTTGAAAGACTTGTGGAGCATAATAAATTTCCTTTTCAGGCACTGTCATCATAGAGCCATATGAGAGAAGAGCTTGTACCCATGATCTTACCCATCTATCCTAATTTACAGATAAACTCTCAATTTGTATCAGGAGAGAGAAACAAAGCACCTATGTGTATGTCAAACCCAATGTATTTTTGGTCTCATTCATATGTAGATTTTAAACAACGCAATGTTGCGAATGAAGGCGAAGCCAAAATGGTGATATCCCTTATGCATTGGTTATAGCTGAAGGACAAAACCCTAGTGAAATAATTGTTCTTGCTTCATATAATGGGAAAGTAACACTATTAAGAGATAAGCTTAAGCTAATACCTGCTATCAAAGCCATAGAAGTCCTTACTATAAACAGATTTCAGATTTGCTGTAGGGGTCTGAGAATAAAGTTATTATACTATCTTTGGTTCATTCCAATGACGAAGGGAGAATAGGGAACCTGGAAAAGTGAAATAGGTTGTGTGTAGTAGTTTCGAGACCAAGGGGTGCAATATATTTTTGTGGAAATGAAGTGTATTTGACAAAGAGGTCCAAACATTGGATAGAACTTCTTCAATATTTATCTCATAAGAATTGTGTGGGTGACACAATACATCTCTGTTGTCCACGACATCCACTGAGCCCACCCTTTGTAATTTCTAACAAACTTGTTGACAACTTCAATCCTCTCTTGTGTAAAAGGATATGCAATAGTCAATTGAACTGTGGTCACTATTGCCAAAGTACCTGCCACTATGGGAATCATCCAAAATGCACTGAACCTATACAGTTTGCATTCAGTGCTTGTGGACATGAAATAACAAAAAGTGTTCATAAAATGAAGAAATAAGATCATGTCAAGAGGATACATACATTTATTGATAAAGTGGAACAAATTTTGGGTGAGATGGATGATAAAGAATTTGAAAACTATAGAAGTAGGTTACAAGTGAAGGAAGTAGAGAAAGACCCTTCTCTCATTGATGAAACCAATCAGCATTGGAATCAAAATGTAGAAAAAAGCATGTCGTACATTATGTATTTCTGTATGGGGTTGCAATGCCCATGAGCTGACAAGAGTAGTCTAGAGGACATATCATCACAGCTAAAGAATATGGAATGGAAATGATGTGTAGAGTCCTTGACTCATACCCATACTGTGCAATGGCATTGAATCATTTTACAACCATTTCCTATTTTGCAAGTCAATATCTTCATAGTGGCACAGTCATACAGTGATGGAGTCAATAGTATGATAGGCTTGTGAAAGAGCAAGCATCAACATGGTGATTTGACAATGAATGAGTTGAGTAGAGGAAGTATTATTCAAGTTTAATCTTGATCTTACATCAATCACAATAGCATATCATAGTACAACCCTGAAAGTGTGAAGAGAAACCATATAAAGGTACGGTCATTTTTAATTTCTATGCAAGAGCCACCATGGAACGAAGGAAAGATTTGTGATAGTTTCAATAGAGTACAATCATATTAATGAGGACAGCTGGTGAAATATACAAGCATCTATAAAATGGAAGAGTTGCATGAGAATCTAGTAAAAACAATTATCAAACAATTTATTGGTCTACTAGAAGAAGGCAATGATCCTCAACTATGACAATCCTAATGTAATGCATAAAGAGATATATTAAGGAAGGGGTGACCTTCATGATGATAAAAAATATGCCAAACACCTATATATTTAGGGGTCGCAACAATGCCTCTGTTTTTTATAGAATGAGTATCAAGCATTTGGCTACCACGGGTTTCATTAAAACCCAAAAATTTACAAATTTTGAAAGTCGGTATAAGTAAAACAAGAGAAATACAAATGCATACAAAGAATGGCATGGAGTTTTGTTTCAAAAGGACCAACAGAAGTACATAAAAAACCCATTACACTTTCATGGTCATGGCCTGAAAGTCCTTTTCCCTTCACAAATTAATAAAACACTTGGATTTTTTTTATTTAAACATTCAAATACAGAGAAAAGAGATAAGTATACTTCAACGGAGGCTCAAAATGAGCTCTATTTACTACAAATTAGAAGATGGGGGTCGAAAGGAAAATCACCTGAATAGGTCAACCATTTTTATTGAAGTATGCAAGCTTTTGTCACATAATAAAGCCTTCATTCGAGCTTCAGAGAATCACTAATGGCGGTTGTGAGCAAATGAAAACCCATATAGAAGAATGAAACAATAAAATCATCAGGGAAAGTTCATGGTCACGGCCTTTACTCATGAAATAGCTTTCAAAAAATGGAGAAAAGCCAGTTTTATTAAGAAAAAATCAAGTTACCTATTGTTCTTTTGTGGTTTTCATCAAATATCATCCAAAATGCCAGTCATAAATCATGTTTTTTGTTCATTGAAGAAACCCTCATGGAAAAAAAATGATCTCTCCAAAGCCTTTGATGCAAAATGAAGGTGAATTTTCTTTTTCCATTGTTTTAAGTGTTAGGGTTAGAAACCCTTTGGAGGCCGACAAGGTATTTTTTGCCTTGCTTTTTAAAAATTGTGACACATTTTAATGTGTAATGGGGGCATTGAATTAAGGTCTATAACTTAGGCATTTTTGCATTATGATGAAGTTTTCAAGCTTAGGCATTTTTTTTTCCTTGAGTCACGTTTTGAAGACAAACCATGTGCCTTGGTGATTCTTGTGCCTCTTTGAAAAATGATGAGTCCTCAAGACTTGCATGATGCATGGGCTGAGCCTTAGTTTTTTTATTTTGCATTAATTTTAAATATGGAACACTTTTAATTAAGTGATGATTTATAAATCACTTAATTATAAGTGTTATTTAAAATGCAAAGTAATGGTGTTGCTATTCTTTAAATGCATTAAGGAGGTATGAGGCAAGGCATCAAGCCACATTCCTTTATGTTGCATTAGCTTTGAAAATGTGAAGCATTTGAGTTAAATGATGTTATTATAAATCATTTAATTGAAATTGCTATTCTTTAAATGCAAAATAGAAAAGCATGTGTTAAATTGTATAAGTCATGAGGTGTGGTTGAAGACATGTTTGCACACAAAAATCACGAGTTTGGATAGTTTGGAGGCATGTGAAGTATTTGGAGACACTTGACCAAAATGTGGAAAGTGTAAGAGTTGTGTTTGACTGTTTTGGAGGCAGTTTTGTGTCACTTTTGGCATGGCTTGAGTTTGAGCTTGACTTTTCAACATTTTGGAGGCCTTTTGGAGGGGTTTTGGAAGCTTCCATTTTGGATCTTGTGCTTCATCCAACCAGAACCTTCTAGATGGACATGTGTGAGAGGAGTTGTTGTTTTTGGCTTAAGTAACTTCAAACAGTGTTTTTTGGGGGGGAGTTCTTTCTTTCTAGCACAGTGATAGCTTGGTTTTGGAGTTATTTTTCAGCAGGAATAGTATTGTAACTCATATGGACTTGTGATATAGTGAGTACTTTGAATCAATAAAATAGAACATTTACCTTCTCATTTCATGTTTTATAGTATGTTGTTAGTGATTGATCAGTTTGTTTTGTGAAATTTATCTTTCCTTGTAAATTTGTCTCATGTTTAGCCATCTATTTAGTAGAAAATGCATTGTTATAGGTTATAAGTTGTGTTATTTAATCCAAGTGTTGTTAGTTGTGATATTTTTGTTTTCCTTCTAAGAGTCTTGTTTTAGAAACCTCCTTGTAAATTACTTATGTGAAATACATGTGAAAATGAGTTCTGTGAACTAGGTTTTATGACATTGTTTTGAATGTGATAGACTATTATTAGGTCTTATTTTTTTGGTGTATCACCTTAGGTAGTTTCAGTTAATGTTTATTTTTTATGCATCTTTTACCCTTTTCCCCATAAATAATTAGTTAGGTGGAATCACAAGGGGAGCCAACCCATAATCTGGAGGTCTACTTTCAAAATAGGACACCCACAACCTGAAAGAAATCCCATGTTACATCCAAACCTATTGAGTTCATTCACAACTTGGCATAAGGGGTACAAATTTGGATCACTAACATGCATGTTAAGGGGGATTCCATTCCAAACTCATTACTCCATGAGGATCATACTTGACTACTCTTTCCTCACAAATATAAAAATAGTGATCTTGTTAAACCTAGCACCATTGTTATTAAAGGAAGATCTACAATTGACTTCTAGAGCTTATTGGAGCTCTTTGGATTCAAGACACCTTGAATGTTATGATATTTCTTGGAAATAAATGTAAAAAACAGAAATGTAACAATCCATTTCAAGGGGGGTGACCTCCAATAATCAAATAATAATGTATGAACTCAATATTTGATGATATCCTAATATGGGAGAGAGTTATCTTATTTATAGGAGTAACTATATGGGGACATAACCCCTCATTCTAGTTAAGAGGGGTTAACATATTAATTAAGACTAATGTTAAGATTAACCATGTCACAAGTGCTTATCTATATTACACTTAAGAATATATAATATATACTTAGGAATACAAGATATTAGTGTCATAACATTGAATAGCTCTATTTTATGTATGCCATGTCTCACTAGTTGGTTAGGACTATTTATTTGGTTTTGTAACTCATTACTTTTTGTTGGTGCATTGTTGGACTTGCATTTATTTCATGATTTTTGACTAGACTATATTGATATATCTATATCTCTTTGTAAAAGAGTTTGGATCCTTTCAAAAACCCACTTTTACCCCTCTACCAAAAATAAATTGTTTCAAAATTCACATCAACCATACAAATCTATTGGAAATTTTGTATAGATTAAGCATACACCATTGATGTGTTGTAGTTTATTATTTGATTAAATTACTTTGTTATGGTGCTATAATTTATGTCCAAACCTCTTTTCATCTACAGTTTAAATCAAAAATCTTATTTTTCTCTATATTTTATATCTAAAAAAAATCATAATTTGTTTGTTTTAGTGTTTGGAGCTTGACTATCTAAACCATTTTTGACATGTTTTGTATGTTAATTTAATATAAAAATAAACTAAAGATGTTTTCTATGGGAATTGAAACATTTTGAACAATATTGTCGAGGCTACTAATATTTAAAGGATCGTACATAAACCAAGAGGATGTAGGAAGGAATGAAGTAATTGCATGAGTATCCTTACCTCTATTACAATAGAAAACCTTTTGTTAATTGTTTCCTATGTAGGAAATAAAAAAATCAAACCATATTTTGATAAATAAAAGATAGGCTAGACACAAACTAACCACTAAGCCTTCATTTATATTTGCATTGTACAAAGAGAAAGAAGCAAAGATGATACAAATTTAAGTATTGTATTGTGAGTAATGTCAAATTAGATAGTAATAGAAAAGAGAATTTCACTAGAATCTTCAAGAAGCCCCTTTATTTTCTATACCTCATTTACCAAATGGTTTTCTTCTTTTGTTTGTATTTAATCCTTCAAGTGCAAATTCTTCATTGTCATCATTATATATGTTGTACATGACAAAGAATTATGCATCTCACCATCATGATTGTCCTCTTCATTTGAGTCATCCATTGTATGTGTGGATTTTTGGTTAGGTTTGATCTCTTAGGCACTATGTTTAGAATCATCTATATCACAATTTAGGAATAGAAGAATAGTTGTTAAAATACATTGAACAATTTAGTCTCTTTTGACATTAGATTTCTCGCTAAAACCCATTTTAACAATTGTAAGAGTCATGTCAATCATAGTCCATATGTCCACTCCTATAATTTGGTAAAGTTTTCTAAAATCATCTTAGTCCATCACACAAAATTAATTTCCTACTCAAATTTCCAAATCAATACTTCCTTTTGATGGTCTATATCACAATACCCGATTTAAAACACTATGTTGGGATCAATTTCAAATCTAAGAAAAAATAAGTGTATATGTCTAAAATTGTTAGAGTAATCATCCATTAGCTAATAATTAATTAATCTTTAATTGATTACTAGTCTAATTTACTTCTCATGCACTTAAGCTAAACTTAGGAGTGTTTTTCTATGTTAACTGAAGTGAGCTATTATTAGATCATTCTATCTAATCGCATGTGATGTTGATACTTGTCCTGATCTAATCCCTTTACCATTTAGGGCTGCTCCTATATAGCACTCAACCCTCATTGCATTATCTATCTTCTACTCACTCAAACTCTCAACCTTTGAGGACTATTGTTTTCCTTGAAGATTCTTGAGGTTCATTCCATAGATTTTTCTTTTTGAGGAATATAGTAATTCTTTGTTTGCAAATCTCTTGTGTGGAAGGTGTATTTGTTTGTTGTTTGATCTTGTGGCTCATTTTTTCCACAATTCTAACATAGTATCAAAGTCTCGATTCAATGAACCGCTACTTGATTTGTAAGGTTTTTTCTTCAACAAGGGTTACAGGCTCTAGATCTGGAATCCCCTCTTTTATTTTGCAAATTTTGGAGGTAGGAAAATTTTTGGTGCATTTGGGACCAAAATAGTCTTTTGTTGGATTCAAAATTGTTGAGAAAGTCATATTTGACTTTTTTTTGCTTTGATTTGGACTCCTGAGGTCAAATCTGGAAGGGCTTGAAGTTTTTTTTTTGGATTTAGAGGGTAGCTACGATTTTGGTGTATTTTTGGCATGAAAAGGACCTCACAGTTGGATTGAGGAGGCTGATTCGATGAATTTTGACTATAAATTTTCTCTATTTTGATGTCGAGAGCTTTTGAGGCCTTTTTTTTTGTACAAGGGTTGAACAACCCCTATATGGCTATGTGGGCAAGCATTTCAAAAAAAGAAAAAAATAAATTAAATTAAAGGTTTGCGACCTTTTTTTAATTTATGTTTTTAGAAATTTTAAATATTTTACAAAGCCTTTTAAAAAGGCAGTGTAGGTTTAAATTTATTATGGGGCAACTTTTTTTTTTTCTGTGGGTCCCCATGGATTTAATATGGGGTGGATTTATTATCCTTACCCCCAAGGTCAGGAAACCCTATGCCATTTCCATTGATCACTATTAATTACCGGTGGCCCCTTGGAAATCCCCATCGATAGTTGGTTACATGCATTTCAGTGAGATGGATCATTTACTATATGGAAACTCTTGCATTCCTGCTTCTAGAGGTTCTTCATTTCAACACTATATCAGTCATTCATCTTTAGAGGTTTGAGCTTCTCCCTAAGTTTCACTTAAGGGGGGGTGTTAGAGTAATCATGCATTAGCTAATAATTAATTAACCTTTAATTAATTATTAGTCTAATTTATTCTCATGCACTTAAGCCAAACTTAGGAGTGATTTACTATATTAACTAAAGAGCTATTATTAGATCATTTTGTCTCATTGAATGAGATGTTGACACTTTTCATGATCTAATCCCTTTACCATTTAGGGTTGCTCCTATATAGCACTCAATCCTCATTGTATTATCACCTCTGGTCTCTCGAGCTTTCATATCATGTTGATAGTCTCTTGTATTCTGTAAATTTTTCTTGATGAGGAATATAACAATTCTTTGTTTGCAGATCTCTTGCATGGAAGGTTTCTTTGTTCATTGTTTGATCTTGTAGCTCGTGTTCTTCACAATTCTAACAAAAATCAACCCTTTTATTTAAATTAGTTACTAGAGAGATACTAGCCTAAATAATTTGAGAGCACTTATTTTTTAATACCATTCCCTTGATTGGGAGCAAAGATACCAAATTATATGTTTATATTACTCCTTTATGTATGAGAATTTTCTCATTAAATCCAACAATCTAATTACTAATGAATTATCCAAGAATAAAACAATGAAGATTCTATTAAATATTATAAAACATATTAAAAATAGAAATTTATGAAAAAAAAATTCATGAAAACCAAAGCATTTAATGTTTGGAATTGTTAGAAGTTTTCTACAAATGAAAAAAAATGAGTTGGATTTGATGTTCTTCCTTCTATGAAAATTCCCTTCAATCACATAATGTAGATAGGGAAGAATATAAAGGTAAACCCTTTGGAATATAATTTAACTAAAAGTAAAATAAATCATCATTTTGGTGATGTTGTGGAAGCATATGAGATTAAGTGCTTCTAGATGGAATACAACATGAATGAATCCATAATTTCATTTTATTAGTAAAAGAAAGTGATCATTGAGTGTTTGCAATCGCCAAGGATTTGATGTAGAAATTGTTGTGTTTGTTTTCTTCAAATTATATATATTTTATTCTTTAAATTCAAAATGTAATCTTTCTCCAAACTAGTATAGATATAGGTATCAAGCTAGACTATTAAGTACATGAAAGTTACATCAAGAGGAAATGGATAATTAAAGTGTTCATCTAGCTCCTTGTGTGGATTAGGTATCTCTCATCTCCTTGACCATAAAGAAACTCACTTAGGGTATAAGTGGTTCCAACTAATCATATTATGTGTGATCATGCATATGCCAACCAATTCTCACTATTATTTTTTCTTGTAAGTGAGGTTTGAGAGGAATACATGGAAACATCCACAAAGCATGCCACATTGTAGTGTGAGTATGATGAGAAATAAAGGCTACCTGTGGAATGAGATGTTATTTGATTTGTGTGAGATCAATTAGATCATAAGTTAGTTATCTATGGAAGTTCAAAAGGTGATGCATGCTACCTTGTATGATGTGATGAAAACCTTTTTGACCCAACATTTTTCAAATGAACAAGAAGCTTCTCAATCTAGTATATTGGAGGTGTAACCTCAGAGAGGAGATTGGTCATTTGTAAGGTAAAATAATTTTTCTTCAAGAGAGGTATAATTCACGGTCAAGGATGTAAACACATATAATGGGCATAGTGGAGAAAATGGTAGATCATCTAGTCACCTCCCACTAAGTGATATATCCCTAGTGCATCAATTGATAGGTATTATCACAACATTTTAGTTAATGATAGGGTGATTGATATTCAAAAAAAAAGGATAGATACATCACTAGATATTAGGGTTCAAGAGGGTAATTGTATTATTTCACTTTCTTAAGTATTTGGAATAAGAAAATGGATAAGGTTGGAGTTTAGTTTATGAGATAAAAATTATGTGCAAATTTTAAATTTTTTTATTTTTTCTTACAAATTAGATTCAATGAGGCCATGAAGAGGATTTGATTATTTTGTTTATGTAAGGATTACATATAGATTTTTTTATTCCCAAGTGGGTGGAATGATGAAAGTGTTTGTATATCATAGAGGAGATAGATGTTTGATTCAAAAAGAGGGATTTAACATATTTACACCTTTATAGCCAATATATAAGGAAAAATGAAAAAAAATGATTGCTTGTTGATAAGCAAAAGCAAGAGGGGTGTTAGACATCAAATTAGTGTCTCATTGACAATAATATTTTTAACCATTTTAAATATCTTTTGCAGACACACAACACACATGAACAAATGAGATTTTAATCACACTTGACATGATGAGGAGGATTTTGATTTTGTTTGGCACAATGAGAGAGTGAGCCATTTATTTACATTGATCAAACCATCCACCTCTCTATTCGGGAGCTAGGTGTGATAGTAATAGAAATGATTTTTTTTAGGGGTGTGGAAATCTCATTAAAATAGGTGAATATTTAGGATATGTTGTAAAAAAGATCATATTTTTGTAGAAATCACATGTACTAGGATGAGGTATAAAAAATTCAAGACATAGAGTTAGAAATAAAAATTAGGAGTATTGTTTAATATTCAATTATCAAAGACAATATCGGACAATATTTCTAAGTGAATAGCCCTTGTATATGTCTATAAGATTGTTCATGTATATGTTGGATACTTTGTTTATGAAATAGGTTGGTTGTTTTATCTCTCATGTGATTATGATATGATTTCATATTGTGATGGTCAAATGAATGTATATGCTATGCTTTGGCTTAGTTTCTATTTTTATTTTCTTGTTTGGACTATGTGTACGGTTTATATGTGTGTATATGGAGGATACATCATGAATAATGAATACACACATTTATCTTTGGTAATAAATGAGCACTAGATGTTTTATGGAATCCTCAAATAATAAAACAATCAATGGATCAAAAGGAATCCCATAATTACAATCACATGTAATATATGAAAAAGATGCCTCATTATGATTTACCTAAGTTCTACTTTAGAATTTTTTCCATTTTGTTTATTCCTCTAACCAATTAATTATATCTCTCTAGATTGGTAATGAATCCCATGGTTTCATCTAGCTTCATGTTTTTTTACATATCTATGGTGACCTTATCCATTCTTCTTAATTCCTTTTCTTTTATATCCAAGTCCATGGATGAATTTATATTTGGGACCATATATTTGTTTAAATGATGGAGGTGGATCATTTGGAGAAGTATGACTTGTAGGATCACTAACATATATAGATGTCCCATTCTCCTCATTTTATGCATCAAGTGTTTTCACACAAACAAATCGACACATATAAAGAGATTAAATTTTATAATATTTTTAAGATTATCATGGTATTCACCAACACTATAAGGCATAAAATCTAATGGACCCCAATCAATATCATCTAAGGTACTAAAAAGAAGGACATCTTTATTTATAGCTCTTAGACCAAATGGATGATTTTATTCAATAAAATCATGGGAACTATCTCTTTGTTTACACATCTCATATGGTTAAAGATTAAGAGGTAAATGACAAAGCTTCCTTTTGTAAAAAAACTTTACAGATTGTTGAAAAGTAGAGAGAATGTAACCAAAAATGCCCAAGATGGCATGTCCCATTGCTAGTCAATCTATGTCTATACATATTATGTTTGTATTTGTGTCTTCCTTGTTTTTATTTGTTGTGTGTTTTCCATTCCTGAGTATGTCCCTTCTTCCAACTTCACTCTTCCCTTATTTCTATCAGAGTTTCAGAATTCTCCATCTTGTCAACCTTCCACCTTGTCATTGTATTTATCAAACTTTTCCATATTTTCATGCATATTTCTCAAACCCTAACACCATGTCCTTTAGTTGAGTCATGCTATGGTTGATTCTTGATCCCTAATTTCTACCTATATTTTTGTTTCCCTCCTAACTTTCTAGCATGTGCTATATTGTTTCTAGTAAGTTTGTTTTGGCACATTACTGTCAAAGTGGAATATTTTTTTTCCATGATCATTATTCAAATTTAAATTAGTAGGTGTACATGGTGACTAACCAATTCTATTCATGGAGGATATAAAAGAGTAAATGCTTTCATCCTGCTATGCATATAATAATAGAGTACATAGGATTATGAATAGACAACTTGTGGCTCTATCTTAACACTTAATTAAGTTATATTATCATTATTATATTATTATTTAGTTAATTAGATTGACATAAGGATTATATAGGGTTATCTAAGTTGGAATAAGTGATACCCTAGTCATAAGTAGGTATATATAGGAGGTAGTGAGTCTTATTTGTTCATCAAATTATGAATTGTGTTCTCATTGGATATATTTGGAGGTCTTCCCCATCAAAGTGGCTTGTTATTCTTAGCTCTTATCAAGTATTTGTAGCATATTTCCTATCATGTTCTTCTATTGTACAAGTTATTTCATTACAAGTGGTATCAAAGCATGATCTTGGCACCATGAAGCCAAGGCATTTTCTCAATTTTGGAGGTCATTTTAGGAAGAGCATATCTCTCATATTTTGGAAAAAAATCTTATTTTTAAAGGGTTTTTGAAAAACATATTGAAGCATGTACAATATAGATTTTAGGGTAAATGAGTAGAATTGAGATATTTATTGCAAAATTAAGATTTATGCCCAAATGTTTTTGGAAATCACATATCTCCCAAATCCTAGTGAATTTGTTTATAATTTCTAGTGGGTTCTATAAGAAGTAATAGAGGAGCCTACAATCAAAACTTTAGAGGAATTAAATTAGAATTAATTTATCTATTAATGAATTAAGGTTTCCAACAAATTCTCTCTCTAAGCTACAAAATAGCTAACTATTGGGAATTGTTTTTGAGAAAAGTGCACCCTATGCCCTAGTGAGTTACCAAGAAAATTATTTTGACTTCATTTGTGTGATTTATTACACAATTTCTTTTCTTCCACCATGATGAGGCTTGCAACTAGAGGAAAAAAGAATGCTACCACACTTGGGAAATTTTTTAGATAAGGATGATGTAGAAATTGAGGATATTAACCCTAATGAGGAAATCAATAAGGTAAGGGTTGAAATTTCATCAATGAAGAATAGGATGACATAAGGAATTTCATTTGTGCATAAGGAGATGGCTGAGGAAATTTCATGTGAGTATGGATATGTAGGAGATGTATAACTTTTCAAGGAAGTTAAGAAACACTTATTCAAGGGATAAATTATAAGGGAGAAGATTCACCTACTAAGGTGAAGATAATGCTCTTAGTGTACATAATTTTTTGGGCTTGATTCAAATATCAAGAAGGATCATCTCTTTAATAATCCTTTTCCTTGGAAATTCATACCCAAGTTAGATATGAGAAAGCTTGATGTAAAGGATCCAACCAATTGGATTTGCTAAATAGAGAAATTATTTGATCTTCACCATGTTCCAAGTCAACAAAAGGTGGCTATGGAATTATTATACTTAGAACCAAACCAATTTATTTAGTATCATTGGTAATTTGAGGAGAAGAGAAAGAAGGGTTGAATAGTCACATGGTTGATTTTTTAAGAGGAACTTGCTATCGAGTATGGAGATAACTTATTGATAGATAATTTTTCCAAATCACCAAATTAAAGAAAATAAGTACAATTAAAGACTATACTCATCAAGTTCAAGCCCTTTGTCTAAGAGTGGAGAATTATGTAGAAGAAATTTTGAATGAATTTTTTCTAGGAGGTTTAAAGGACCACATAAAATATGAGGTATGTTTGTTCCAACTACAATCCTTATCACAAGTGATGCTTATAGAAAGGAAACTTGAGGAGATGTTTTTGGCTAATAGGTGACAAGGGATCATAAACATAAGAGAAAGGAGCTCTCCTACATATTATTTGCCTCAACCTACAAAGTTGACTCCACAATAAATTGAGGAGAAGAGAGAAAATCGGTTGTGTTTCAATTGTCATAAAAAATATAGTCAAGGACATAAATACAGTGAAAAAAGGTTGGCTTAAGTAGTACTCATAACTTCATCAATAAAAATTTGGCTACTCGTCTAAACTATTTTATATATCCAACTCTAGAGTTCCAAGTCTTGATTACATATGGTGGTATTGTTATTCGCTCTAATGAATGCCACAATATTAAATTATCCATGTGGGAGATTATCATCTTGATAGCCCAATGTTTTCTATCTGTATAGGTGCAAAATATAGTATTTTTGGAGTACAATGGATTACCACTTTGGGAACAACCAAGATGAACTTCCAGGAGCTATTCATGAGATATCAATCAGAAGGAAAGATAGTGGAGCTAAGATGGTTGCATGCAAAGTCCCCATAGATGGTAAGATATCATAAAATGAAAAAGTTTCTTAAGGGAGTTGAGGGTTTTGTGGCCCAATTATGTTCATTTGAAGCCTATCAATCAAATGCTCCTACCCATCTAGATTTATAAGCAATTATAGATCGTAATTCAATAGTTTTTAGAGACATTCCTAAAGGACTTACTCCTAAGAGGGATCATGATATGTTTCATATAATTAGTTCCAAGGAGACAACCACCTAACATCAAGACCTGAAGGTACACATATGTACAAAAAAGTGAGATTGAAAAGATTGTTCAGGAGATGCTAGAGGTAGGAATTATCAAGCATATCTAAAGTATTTACTCGCTCATGGTGATGGTGTGTAAGAAGGATGAAACTTGGTGCATGTGCCTAGACTATAGAGTGCTCAACATGTACACCATCAAAGATAAGTTTCTTATTTTGGTCATTAATGATTTTATATATGAATTGAATGGAGCTATGTATTTTACAAAGTTAGATCTTAGATCAGGTTATCACCAAATTCAAATTAATGAAGAAGATATTTTTAAGACAACATTTAGGACTCATGAGGGAAATTATGAGTTTTTTAGTGATTCCATTTGGTCTTACACATGCACCATCTACATTTCAAAGTTTGATGAACTATGTATTTAATAATTTTTTGAGAAAATTTGTATTAGTGTTCTTTGATGATATATTGATTTATAGCAAGACATGGGAGGAAAATTTTTAACATGTAAATCAAGAATTACAAGTTCTCAAATATCATCAACTCTATGCTAAGTCATCCAAGTGTGATTTTGGTATCAAAGAGGTGGAGTAGATGGGACATGCAGCTTCACATGAAGGAGTAAAGGTGGATCCTAAAAAAATTAAGGCTATCATGGAATGAAATGTTCCCAAAACCATTAAGAAATTGAGGGGTTTCTTGGGATTGACTGGATACCATAAAATATTTGTGAATAATTATGGATGAATAACAACACCCCTTGAAATTTTTTTGAAGAAGGATTCATTTCATTGGAACAAATTCGCTAATGGAACATTTGAGAGATTGAAGGAGGTTGTGTAATTCTCTAGTGCTTGTCATTCTAGACTTCATCAAGAATTTTATTATGGAATGTGATGCTTCAAGAAATGGTATAAGAGTAGTTCTCATGTAGGAGGTCGACCCATTGCTTTTGAAAGTCATAAATTAAAGGGTAAGAATAAACTCAAACCTATTTATGAGAAGGAAATGCTAGCTATTATTTATGTAGTAAAATAATGCAGGCCTTATCTAATGGGTAGATACTTCATGGTTAAGATAGATCATGATAAATTAAAATATATTTTTTGGAACAAATATCATCTTCTGAAGAGCAACAAAAATAGGTCACTAAGATGTTGGGATATGAATTTGAGATTATATATAAGAAAGGGATGGAAAATGTTGTGGTAGATGCACTATCTAGGAAGGATGAGAAGGATGAAGATTTATTATGTGTCATTTCCATATTGCAAGAAGATTGGGTAGTAGAAGCCAAAGAAATGTGGTAGAATGATGTTATAAGTAATCTCATTCAACAGTTATAGAGTGATCCTAGGAGTTCAAATAAGTTTTTTTGGAAGGAGATTCTTTGTGGTATAAAGAGTGATTGTATCTCTACAATAATTCCACTTTCAAACAAAATATTTTCGTAGAGCTTCATGAGTATTTAATTGATAGTCATCCAAATTTTTTGAAGACATATCATTGAGTAAAGCAAGAATTCTTTTTGGAAGCGCTAAAAGGTGATGCTCAAAAAATTATGGCTAAACTGTTTAGTTTGTTAAAGAAATAAACGAGAGATAGTTAAGACATCAGGTCTTTTACATCCCTTAGTTGTTCCTAGTCAAGGTTCGGAAGAGGTGTCCATGAACTTCATCATAGGGACTCTAAAATCTAAAGGTAAGAATGCCATAATGGCAGTAATTGATTGCCTCACTAAATATGCACTTTATTGCATTATCACATCATTTTATAAGTATAGTGGCAAAATATTTTTTGGAGAATATACAAAAGCTACATGGTACACCTAAGGCTATTGTTAGTCATTATGATCATATCTTTACTATTCAATTTTGGAAGGATTTATTCTTGTGTTTGAGTACTCAATTAGCTCATAGTTCTTCATACCACCCTCAATTTGATGGGAAAACTAAGGTTGTTAATTAGTATTTGGAAGGATATCTATGTTGTTTCACTTTGGATAAATAATCTTAATAGGTAGATTGGCTATGACTAGCAAAATGGTGGTAAAGTGGAGGATTGCATGCTTTATCAACAAAAAATACTTTCAAGAATCAAGGAGAATCTAGCTATGGAACAAAATCGAATAAAGAATTAGGTGAACCAATAATGTAGTTAAAGAATTTTTAAGTTTGGGATTGGGTTTTCTTAAGATTGTAACCTTTCAAGAAAATGTCACTAAAGAAATTAAAAAGAACAAGTTATCTTTGAAATATTATGGCCCATATAAAATATTGAAAAAGATAGGTAGCATCACCTACAAGCTTGAATTTCCACCAAAAACAAAGATACATCCATTTTTCATGTTTCTTGTTTGAAGAAGGTAATTGGGCATAATATCCCTACTCATACAATGTTACAAGATCTCGATGAAGAAGGAAGAATCATATTGGAACTAGAGTTCATTTGTTATACACACACAAAGAATCTAATGACTAGAACACTCATTGAATATCTCATTCAATGAAATAATTTACCAATTAAAGATGCCACATGGGAGTACAAGAAGTTCATTCAGAAGCATCCACACTTGATTAACTTGAGGGCAATGCTTCTTGGAAGAAGGGGGAATGATGCACCCTTACTATTAAAGTACATAGGGTTATGAATAGTCATCTTGTAGCTATCTTAACTCTTAATTAATTTATATTATCATTATTATATTGTTATTTAGTTAATTAGGTTGGCCTGGGTGATATCCTAGGCATAAGTAAGGTATATAGAGGAAGTAGTGAGTCTTATTTGTTCATCAGATTATGAATTGTGTTCACATTGGAGATAATTACAGGTGTTCCCCCTTAAAGTAGCTTGCTATTATTAGTTATTATTGTTAGAATTCGCCATGCCTACCAAGAGCTTGAGACCAAATGGAAAGCACAAAGAGAGAGAATAGAATGTGATAGGAATAAACTGTATTCTTATCAATATGATTCAATGATTTTAAAAATGTAGTAGAAACCCCTTGGTTATATAGCCAAGGTGAGATACAAGATGTCATAGGATTATGACAAGTGTCTTAATCATATGACATGAGACAACTAATCCCACTTACTTAGGTTCACATGTGTTACAAGTCAAAAGATAAGATAACAACTAATGACAACTTAACATGTAAATAAGTCCCTTAGTAATGAATTAACTAGGTACAATACTTTGTTTACACCAACACCCACCCTTAAGTGCAACTTAGGGAGTAACAGATTATTATGCAAATGACACAAAGATGCAAGAATGGGTCCTGGATATTAGGCCATGTTAGGTACCCATGTACAAATGCAAATAAAATGACAAATAAATCTCTCACAAATGGAGAAAAGGAGAAAACCCAGTGGGAAAAAAATCCTCCCCAAAAGAGAGATGAAATACAAAACAAAAAAACTCTCAATGAAGAATGAGAAGGCCAAAACCCCATGTGAGGAAGAAGAACCCCCGTAAGAGAGAAGTAGAAGAGAGACAAGGTAGCCCCCCTAAATGTTGAGTCTCTCGTGCAATGATGGTAGAATCTCAACATTGAATGTTGAAGATGATCCAAAAACATCGAACAACATTCCTACCCTTAGGAAGAAACAAAACCAAGAATGTACATGCAGGATGTCAGGAATATGGATGGTGTATGATGATGTCTCTAAAGCATGCTCAAGTGTCTGGACATGTCGATGCTAAAAGCTTACACACTCCAAATAGGCATTTTAGGCCACATTGTTGAAGAGAAAAATCTAGAATCTAGTGGAGATGAATGTAGAACACAATCCAAAGACAATGATATCCCCT
>VDFB02081128.1:0-12862 GCA_007258455.2 Sequoia sempervirens
ATGATATTCAAATGTGTCTTCGTCGTCCTCCATGGCATCCAATCTTGCTGCTTCTTCTTCTGCTACTGCTCACTCTAATTCAGCAAGATCCTCATCAATAAGGAAGACATCAGCCTCATCATTTTGTTCATCAATAGTCCATTCACCATATGGATCAATGTCATCCAAGTCCATGGACTCGTGTGAAACACCCTCCACCTTTCTAGTTCGAAGGCGAAGGTTGTACCGAACAAAAACTAAATCATTTAGGCGTTGCTGAGTCAACCTGTTCCTCTTCTTTGTGTGAATGTTCTCAAATAAACTCCAATTGCGTTCACACCCAGAAGCACTGCATCGCTGTGACAAGACACGTATGGCTAGCTTTTGAAGATTTGGTGTGCTAGCACCATAGTTCTCCCACCATAGATCTACAAAAACATGTTTAAAAAATATAAGTATTAAGAACTAAGAATAAAGTAAACAATCTATATGTAAGAATCAAGTTTCTAATTTCATTTTTTACCTGGTTGTTGTTTTCCTCTCCTTTCAATTGCTTGTTGGGAGGAAAAGAGTCTCCCCTTTGCACCCTTGTAGACCTTGAATAGATAAAAGAAAAAGTAAATCAAATATAGAAAATTCATAGATAGTCAAGGCTCAACATTGCAAATTCATAAATAAGATGTAACAAATCTCACCTCCAACTCATCAAGCACCTTATCTCTTAGCTCACGATCAAACACCATACTATCAATGCATGTGACAAGACCTTCCATGACCTCCTCATCCGCCTTAAATGTGTCCGAGAAGTAGAACTTCGGATTCAAGAAGTAGGCAAAGGCATGAATCGGCTGGTGGAGTTGGTGTGTCCATCTCCGATCAATGATGCGCCATATGATTTCATATTTCCTTTTGTTGCTGCCATAGTAACGTGATATGGCCTCTTTGGCCCTATCCATGGCCTCATAGATGAAACCCATTGGCATGCCATCTCCATCCACCATATGAAGAACCCTCACCAAAGGTTCTGTCACCTAAAAAAATGAAAACAAATGTTAAATCATAACAAAATTAACCCCTCAAAAAATAAAAACAGCAAATAGATTATCATGTATAATTTTTTTGTTGTGTGATTGCTACTTACCCCCATCAACTCCTCTCCATTTTTGATGAATGTCTCATCAAAAACTATGGCAACAATCCTCTCCCCTTCAAGTCTATTGGAAAATGAGGACTCCTTACAAGCATCAGACACAAACATTTGCTTGAGATGACCAATGGCACCAAGAATGCTTTGCAATGTGAGGAAGTGGCTAGCAAATCATGTCACTCCAGGTCGCACAAGGTCCTTGCCATTTGTAAATTTCCTCATCAAAGAAAGAACCCAAGTATGGTTGTAGATAAATTTTGTAACACTTTTTGCATCTTCAACCACTCTTTTGACCCATGAAACCTTCCCAATGTCCTCTAGCAATAGGTCTAAGCAATGTGCAACACATGGAGACCATGCAATTGTGGGATACCTCTCCATAAGTAGTCTACCTACAGCTACATATCCAACTGCGTTGTCCGTGATGATTTGGACAACATTATCAACTCCAACCTCCTGGACCACCCCATCTAATAGATTGCATAAAGTCTCAACATTTTTAACTTCATGGGAGGCATCTATTGATTTTAGAAACACCAATCCACCATTAGAGGCCACTAAAAAGTTAAGTAGAGTTCTATTTCGTCCATCTGTCCACCCATCAGATAAAATGCTGCAACCTTTTCTTTGCCAAAATTTCTTTTGCTCATCAACCACAGGCTGTGTATTCTTTACGGCTTCCTCTAGCAATGGCCCACTCAAATCCATAGTTACAAGACTCGGACTCGGCAAGCCAATTTTTGACTTGGACTCGGAGCCCAGACTCGGCAAATAGAAAAACCCAAGAAATTCAGAGATTTTTAAGGATTTAAAACTTGTTTCATGTACCCTTTAATGAATAAACCTTAAAGACACTATAACATCATCAAATAGAAATTACTATGATCCCATACACAAACATACATCTATCACATAAGTATAAACACAAATTTTAGCTGAAGGAAATAACACATTCAGATATATAAATATTGTCAAATGTATACAAAACTCATGGAATATTAAATCCATGGCATAAAAACAAATATCAAAACTAAAAATATAAGTCTATGGCTCAGAAGAGCTTGCATTACTCATTCCAACATCACAACAAGTCATGTGCTAGTGTCTAAGATAGGTCATAGATGATGATGTTGCCATGATATTTGCTTGTGTCTCAATGATTGGTGTGTATATTCAAGTGAGGAATTTGCTATTAAAATTTTATTGTAGCCTTCAAGACTGCATGTGTTTGTTGTCTAATGTATGGAACAAGATAATCCTTGATTATGGCTTTGACTGTGAAAGATGCAAAGATTTGCAACAAGGGATATGTATTTTGTAGGTTTAATTATTATGATTCATCATTGGACTGTGTGATGTCCCCATCCTAGTCAGCGCAGCTGGTTATGTGGTAAGCCTATTATTTCGATCCTCGTAGGCTGACAGATGTGTGCAGAGGATCTTCTGAGGCAGTTACTCAGTGTTTTGTAGCTTCAGTAATGCAGTTGTTTTGGGTTAGACTGAAGTCATTGAGAGTGGTTTTGAGACTTTCTATTTTTTAGAAAGTACAGAGGCTGAGCTGCCTATTTTAGCGGGGAGCACAGTTCCCCGGTGAAAATTAGGCTCGAGTCATTTCGGTTCTTGGGTTTGATGAATTAGGATGGAAATAAAATTATTTAATGATTATTGAATATTTAATATTGTGACTTTATATTAAAGTCACTTTATTAATATATTTAAATATTAATAATTAAATGGTATATTATAAAGTATTTTTAATACTTTATAATAAAGTGATATATTTGACATAATGAATAATTATTATTCATTTATGAGACGTCATTTAATTATTTATAATTTCTCCTAAGTCTAAAAGGCGAATTTAATCATTTCATTAAATGATTATTAAAAAGAGCTATTGGGTCGAATTTTTCAAGAGATATATATTCACAGGAAAGACAAATCGAACCATTATGATATGTTATTCAAATTTGTCTTGTATTTGCTCTGAGCATTGGAGTTTGCAAAACCTAGGGTTTCAGCAGACGAATCGATTTTGGGGAACGATACCTCTTCAGAATTTGGCATACTGAGACTGTGCAATACCAGTTGAAGAATGCATCTTGGTGACTTCACACAGAGGTTATAGACTGAGCTTACTGATTGATTCAGGCAGGGTTTATCAGAGAATATCCATCTAGCATTTGAGGCGACTTCATAGAGATATTTTTACAGAGTTCTGGCACCATTACCAATAAAGCCGTACCATATTTCTTCTTGCTGTTGGGCCGTACAGTTCTGTACTTGCAGGGCCGTACTTTCTCTTTCCAGAAGAAACGCCTTCAGTTTCCAACATCTGACAGAGGGATCTAATGCGTATGGGGTTTCTGGAGATTTCTTGAGGTTCTGTGCTGGAGATGCAAGCTAGCTGTATAATCTTCTTCATTCTTTCTATGCTGCTGCAGCCGCCATCAGGTTCCTTTATAATAATGTTATATTTCATTCATTGTTCAGATTTTGTTATTGTTGAAACTCTGGAAAATTAATAAATTGGTGCGCTTATATGTTCTGGTCAATTTCCAAGCAATTTTATTGCCTTAGCATTTATTTTGGATTTTTAAAGCAATTTAGGATAAAATCGCAGCTTTTCATGTTAATGCAAAAAACCACAAAAAAAAAAAATACAAAATACACAAAAACTCTCAAACACAGCATTTGATGGGGTTTTGGGTTGAGAACCACGAGGGTTCTTACGATTGTTATCCCGAGCCTGATTTTCCTACCATCATGCTTTTTAGGTTGCTTTTGAATCACGGTGTGTGCTTTTTGGTTGCTTTTTCATGAGCAGAGATATTATTCACTATACTAAAGGTGTAGGGACAGGCAAAGTCGAGGATTGGACAGGTCCACCGATACCTGAAGGTGAGATAGTGTCAGGTATATTGGGCATTCATAGATCTAGCTCCAACAGCAGTGAAAACGTTGTAACCCCTAATGGCGGTTAAGTTATAGGCCGATTAGGGATCGGGAAAGCACATCACGAGGCGACATTACGATGAGGAGTTGAGGCGAGCATGATAACGCAGTAAGATATGATAATCCAGTTGATAGGCACTATTAGAAGCATTATACTCCATCCGACCACATTATATACGAATTAGACGAACTGGCGGGGCGCACGATGGAATCAACCTTTAGCGCCAGTACAGCAATGCGTCCACCGATCCTACTCCGGGGAAGCGTAAAACGGACGAAGCCATTCTTTAGAGATACTCCACCTCCGACTCCAGGGGCAGAGCAGCAGGGGTAGCATCAGGAGTTTCAGCCACATAATGGCATGTCAGTAGCAGATGTGACGAGGTTTCATGGTGAGTACCTATCATTGGCACCTGAGATCAGGCAGGCATTATCGTTTCATGAGTTTATGGATGTTCATAAACCTAGAGGAGGCAAATTTGACCGTAGACCCCCTCAGCACCAGCAGCCACAGCCACAGGTGAACAGGGATTTGCAGTACGCAGTTAGTAAGATCACCTTGCCATATTTTGATGGGTCTAATAAGACATCAGCGAGGTCTTGGGTCCAGAAATTGGACAACTATATATCATTGAGGCCTATGCAGGAGGACGAGGCCATCAAGTTTGCTACTTTGCATCTTGATGGAATAGCGCATGATTGGTGGCATCACGGCATGTATACACTTGGCCATCATACAGTCAATACTTACCAGGAGTTCACCAGCAGGCTCATAGAGCGCTTTGATAAGAAGGATCCGAAACTTTACTTCAGAGAGCTAGCTCAGCTCAGGCAGACAGGTAGTTTGGATTCTTATATTGGTGAGTTTCAGAGAGTTGTCGTCATGGTGACTAGTATTTCGGAACGGAGACTCATTATACTCTTCGTTGAGGGTTTGACAGAACCTATGAGAGGTTGGGTAAAGGCTTTTGACCCTCCTACCCTTCAGGAGGCCATGAGAAAGGCGCGAAACATGGAACTTACAGCACCTCGCAGCAAGTTCAATTTAGGTTCGACACCCTACACGAGGCCTAATAGGCCTTTCAACAGAAATAAACCCTTTGACAGAAGGAGGGATCAACCGGATCCTAAGAGACAGAATGCACCACCCTTTGACAGAGAAACATTGAACGAATTGCGGAAGAAAAAAGTTGTGTTTCTGGTGCAAGGCACCCTACGATGAAAAACATGTATGCCCACTTCGTCCTAAGGTCAAAAACAATCAGATGGAATGGTTTTATGAGGGCGAAGAGCAATCTGATCTGTCAGACCAGCAAGCTGATTCCGAGCATTCAGATGATGACAGGTCCGAAAATGAGGGTGAAAACGAAGGTGGAAGGAAGCTACAGGAAGCCCATTTGACTAGCCTTCAGAGAGATGGGTCATTTAGACTCCGCGGGCTCCTAGCAGGTCAGAAGGTGATTACCTTATTGGATACGGGTGCTACACATAATTTCATTGATGCACGATTGGTGGAGAGACGTGGCATTCAGACAGAGGCATTTGAGGGTATTCGAGTCAAGGTGGCTGATGGGTACACTCTCAGATGTGACCGAAAGATCACTGATCTTCCGATGCGACTGAACAACTATGAATTCAAGACTGAATTCTATGTTGTTAACATGGGAGATACTGATGTGGTGTTAGGGATGGCATGGTTGCACGATTTGGGTGAGTTCACACTCAATTTGCGTGACATGGAGATGAAGTTCAAGGTCGATGGGAGACCTCATGTCATCAAGGCTATTCGAGACAGTAATCTGAGGATGGTTTCATTGTTGGATGGGAGAGGCTCGATGCGTCGTGATATGGTTGGCTGGGCAGCAGCGAGGGAGTGCATGTTGATGCAGCCAGTGAGGCTTGGCGAAGGTGAGTACCACCCTGACATTCAGGATCTTAGGACTAAACACTCCAAAGTGTTTGGTGACATTCCACTGGTAGACCTCGGGCGAGGCCTGAGACATATCATTGAGTTGGAGGAGGGCGCAAAGCCCGTTATGATCACCCCCTACAGACATCCGAAACGACTCAAGGATGAGATAGAGAAGACCATCAATGAGTTGTTAGCTATGGGGCATATTAGACCTAGAAAGTCACCTTTTGCTTCATCGGTTGTATTGGTGAAGAAGAAGGATGGATCACTTCGGATGTGCATAGACTACAGGCAACTCAACAAAAGGACAATTAAGAATAGGTACCCTATACCACGCATCGATGAGTTGATTGATGAGTTACACGGTGCTATCTTCTTCACGAAGATTGATTTGAGGTCCGGGTACCACCAGATTCAGATGAGGGAGCAGGATATTGGGAAAACCGCCTTCAGATGTCATTGCGGTCACTTCGAGTTCTTGGTTATGCCCTTCGGGTTAACCAATGCACCTGTCACCTTTCAGGCGACTATGAACAGGGTTTTCAGTTCTTAGTTGAGGAGATTTGTGTTGGTCTTCTTTGACGACATTCTGGTTTATAGCAGATCATGGGAGGAGCATCTGGCTCACTTAGATGCAGTTTTGGGTATCTTAGCAGATGAGTCTTTCTATGCTAAGGAATCCAAGTGTGAGCTCGGTATGGAGGAGTTGTTGTATCTGGGGCACATCATCAGTGCCAAGGGAGTGAGTATGGACCCTGAGAAGGTCCGAGCTATAGTTGAGTGGCCGGTACTTGAGAACCTTACGCAGCTCAGAGGTTTCATTGGGTTGTGTGCATTTTACAGGAGATTTGTTAGTGGGTTCTCACGTCACGCCGCACCCCTTACTGATTTGAAAAAGAAGGGGGCTTTTACTTGGTCACCACAGGCGCAGGAGTGCTTTGACAGGTTTAAGGTGATCATGACTTCATGTCCAGTGCTAGCATTGCCTGACTTTACGAAGTCATTTGATTTATTCTGTGATGCTTCAAGAGAGGGCATTGGTGTCGTTTTGATGCAGGAGCGACATCCTATTGCTTTTGAGAGTAGGAAGCTTAGGGGTCCTGAGAGATTCTACAACATATACGACAAGGAGATGTTAGCCATTATGCATGCTTTGGCTAAGTTCAGGCAATACTTGGTAGGCAGCAAATTCAGTGTTCGTACAGACCATAACAGCCTGAAACACTTCCTTGGACAGCGAGACTTGAATGAGAGGCAGCAAAAATGGGTCAGTAAACTGCAGTCATATGACTTTGACATTACCTTCATTAAGGGGAAGCAGAATGTTGTAGCTGACGCCTTGTCTCGTAGACCTCAGTTGAATGCCATGGCACAGTCTGAAGGATTAAGGCATCCCAGTTATTGGAGTATGCTAGAACCCATGGGCTTCTAGCATTGTTGACAGGACAGAGCAGGATGACAGGTATACTGTTGTAGATGACTTGATCATTTACAAGGGGCGGATTTTTCTGATTCCTGACTCGGAGGTGAGGGTTACAGTTTTGAGAGCCTTTCATGATCTTCCTATGGCGGGCCATCTCGGGTACTATAAGACATATAAAATGATTCGGGAACGGTTTACTTGGAAAGGGCTGAAAACTGATGTGTTACAGTATGTCCGAGAGTGTTCTGTTTGCCAGCAGAACAAGCAGGAGCACACATATCCTGCTGGATTGCTCCAACCACTTCCGATACCTGACAAGAAGTGGGAGTGTTTATCGATGGACTTTATCACAGGCTTGCCGAAAGCCCAAGGTAAAGATTGCATCTACGTAGTGGTTGATCAGTTGACTAAATATGCGCACTTTTTGATTACACCACTACCTTCCTGACATCCCTTGGTGCGAGTTATTTTTGAGGTATTCGGTTGCATGGAGTTTGCCTCGGGCCGATGAGTAGAAGCTGATAGAGACGGTCGGTTCGCAGGCAACTTTTGGCGGGGAGTTGTTCAGCTTTGTAGAGTTGACACGAGTACCAGCTACCATCCATGAACCGGATAGAGCAGAGGTGTCCATGTCGTGGGTGGAAGGTTATTTGCGTAATTATATAGCTGGACAGCAAAGAGCTTGGGTGAGGTGGATCTATCTATGCGAGTATTGCTATAACTCGACTCACCACATGACGATACAGATGACACCCTTTATGGCTTTGTATGGGTATGAGGCGCCCAACCTTTTGGATTTGATATTGAGCGATAGCAGAGTGCCGAGTGCAGGGGATATGATGCAGAGTCAGCAGGACATTTTGAGGTCTCTCCGAGACAATATCCAGCGGGCACAGAATCAGCAGAAGCAATATGCTGATCAGAAGAGGGTCGAGCGTACTTTTGATGTGGGTGATATGGTGTATCTTATGTTGCAGCCGTATCGTCAGTCTACTCTGCGGAAGAGTGGGGCAGAGAAGCTGAAGCCTCACTACTATGGTCCATTTCGTGTTGTCAGACGAGTGGGCGAGGTTGCTTATGAGTTGGACTTGCCAGCTGATAGCAAGATCCATAATGTGTTTCACGTTTCTCGCCTGAAAAAGGCATTGGGTCAGCATGTGATACCCTCTCCAGTTTTGCCACCCCTTGATGACGAAGGGAAATTGATACTAGTACCTGAGGCCATCCTTGAGATGAGAGAGAGACACCTTAGGAGGCAGGTGATCAGGGAATATCTGATCAAGTGGAGAGATCTGCCAATTGAGGATGCTACACTTAAGTCAAGGGAGATTTTCTGACATCGAGTTGAAGTTGCTTGAGGACAAGCAATTTAGGGAGGAGTGGTTGTGATGTCCCCATCTAGTCAAGCCTTGACTAGTTATATGGATAACCTATTGACACACGATCCCTCGTGAGGCAGCGGATGTGTCTGGGAAAGGATCTTAAGAGGCAATTACTTAGTGTTTGTAGCCGATTAATGCGGTTGTTTGAGGTTGGGCCAGCGGAATCATTGATGGTTTTTTCAAAGACTTTCTATTTTTTTTAGAAGTAGGAATCATTGCTATTTTTGGCATTTTTCTGTTGGTTGAATTACATTTCGAAGTCAACCAGTTCTTCAGTTTGTTGGTCAGAAGGAGAAATAAGGAGTATTTAATGATTATTAAATATTTAATATTTTGACTTTATATTAAAAGTCACTTTATTAATATATTTAAATATTAATAATTAAATGGTATATTATAAAGTATTTTTAATACTTTATAATAAAGTGATATATTTGACATAATGAATAATTATTATTCATTTATGAGACGTCATTTAATTATTTATAATTTCTCCTAAGTCTAAAAGGCGAATTTAATCATTTCATTAAATGATTATTAAAAAGAGCTATTGGGTCGAATTTTTCAAGAGAGATATATATTCACAGGAAAGACAAATCGAACCATTATGATATGTTATTCAAATTTGTCTTGTATTTGCTCTGAGCATTGGAGTTTGCAAAACCTAGGGTTTCAGCAGACGAATCGATTCTGGGGAACGATACCTCTTCAGAATTTGGCATACTGAGACTGTGCAATACCAGTTGAAGATTGCATCTTGGTGACTTCACACAGAGGTTACAGACTGAGCTTACTGATTGATTCAGGCAGGGTTTATCAGAGAATATCCATCTAGCATTTGAGGCGACTTCACAGAGATATTTTTACAGAGTTCTGGCACCATTACCAATAAAGTCGTACCATATTTCTTCTTGCTGCTGGGCCATACAGTTCTGTACTTGCAGGGCCGTACTTTCTCTTTCCAGAAGAAACGCCTTCAGTTTCCAACATCTGACAGAGGGATCTAATGCGTATGGGGTTTCTGGAGATTTCTTGAGGTTCTGTGCTGGAGATGCAAGCTAGCCGTATAATCTTCTTCATTCTTTCTATGCTGCTGCAGCCGCCATTAGGTTCCTTTATAATAATGTTATATTTCATTCATTGTTCAGATTTTGTTATTGTTGAAACTCTGGAAAATTAATAAATTGGTGCGCCTATATGTTCTGGTCAATTTCCAAGCAATTTTATTGCCTTAGCATTTATTTTGGATTTTTAAAGCAATTTAGGATAAAATCGCAGATTTTCATGTTAATGCAAAAAAAAACCACAAAAAAATACAAAATACACAAAAACTCTCAAACACAGCATTTCAGTAGGGTTTCGGGGTTGAGAACCACCAGGGTTCTTACAGACTGTAACATGCTTAGACCTATAGTTTGATGAGGGTTTGGGGGAAACACCCCAACAGGGGTCGAGGGGCAGTGCCCCTTGCGGGGGTCTGGGGGCAGTGCCCCTTGTGGGGGTCTGGGGGCAGCACCCCTAGTGGGGTCAAGGGGTAGTGCCCCTTGTGGGGGTCTGGGGGTAGCGCCCCTTGCAGGGGTCTGAGGGCAGCGCCGCCAGCGGGGTCAAGGGGCAGCGCCCCTTGTGGGGGTCTGGGGGCAGTGCCCCCAGCGGGATCGAGGGGCAGCACCCCTCACGGGGTCCTGGGGCAGTTCCCTGGGCGCACTCCCTATTGCGATACAGGGCGGAGTCAAGGGGCGGAGCCCCAGCCACCAAGCCCAAATGAAGACCTCCGAAACCACACAAACCTTCATGGCGCACACCATTTAATTAAAAAAATTGTAAATGAAAGATTGCAATTTTTTTAAAAAAATTTAATTAAAATGGCCGAGTTTGAGGCACAAAACTCGGCGAGTCTGCCGAGTCTGGCAAGTCTCGGCGAGTACTCAGCAGCCAAGTCTCTGGGACTCGTTTAGGGTCACTCACCTCAGGACTCGCGAGCACTCGTCGAGTTTGGGCAAGTCTTGTAACTATGCTCAAATCTCTAGATGATGGGGTCTTAAACCCCTTTCCTACAACTGTAAGGGCGTTCACCAAACCTTCCCAATATGGGCTGTTTGCAACATTGAAAGGTAGATTATTGTAGTACCAAAAGTTTGCAGCAGCCATCCTAGCTTCTTGATGCTTTTTCTTATTCCAACCGGTACCTTCAGGTGAAAGTTGTGCTCCTGGAACATTACGTGGAATAAAATAATTTGGTCCTGATGAAGGACCCTGACTAGCACTAGCAGTAGAAAAGGAACCATCAGGACTCTCACCAAAAGATGAATGTGGAGCATGGAAGCTTGGACTTGCAGCAGTAGCACCACGCGGCATAGAGGGTGTAGATTGGGATTGGGATCCACTCATCGCTGTTGCTAGGGCATCGTTTGTTTTTTGTCTTTCCTCTTTTTTAAGCTCATATTCAGCAAGAAGGGCCTTCATCTCTCTAATAATCTCAGAAGTAGTATTCTTGCATCCCTCCACATTTTGCCTAGGTATTCTAGCAAGGTGGTATTTTAATCTGTTTATTCCTCCTGTCATCCATTTTTGGCATTCATTACATGTCAATTCACCTTTTTTATTTCCTGGAATTCCATACTTCCATGCAAGGTCTTTTTTTAGTCCCTTTGGATTTGAAGACGACATTGCTATTTCAAGTTCAACATGGAAAAAAAAAATCAGCTAGGGTTTGCTAAAAAATCAGCAAATAAATGTGATTCAAAGTTTCAAACATTTGCAAAAGAAAAAGAATGCAAAACCAAGCTAGAAACAATAAGAATTAGGCTATTAAGGAAAATAGAAAAAAAATTGGCAACATTTCCCCTTATTTTTCTTGATTTTTTTGATTTTGAATGCAAGAAATTGAAGAAAACAAACAAAAAGAATTGTTAGATCACTTACCTGGCTCTATTTTGTTCTTTTTAGTTCGTTCTCCTTGCTTCAATCAACCCCAAATCAATTTGCAAACCTGTTTTTCACAATTGAGAGTCTAAAAATGAAAAAAAAAATATAAAGAAACATGGGTTTTAACCCATTTTAAGACTCAACCGCGTAGGAGAGTCCTAGGTCGGGACTCCCGAGTCTGACCTCAAGACTCGGCCGAGTCCTGAGGTCGGACTCGGGAGTCCCGACCCAAGACTTTCCTGGACTCGACTCCCGAGTCCGTGGCGAGTCAACTCGGCCAGGGTCGGGACTCCCGAGTCCGCGGCGAGTCCGCAGAGTCTGCAAACTATGGTTTTAACTAGAAGGGAATCCCTAATGCGACCTCTAGGAGTCACAACTCTACTCAGGTGACCTCTAAAACTCATCACAATCTTCGCATGAATTCTCCAAGCAAATTGAGATCTTCAAATGACTTCCAATGAGATGGCGATGTAGTAGAAAGGTGTTTTTTAATCATTTTGAGCCCTCACAACCTTTGTGCGACCTCCCAAATAGCTGCATGTCCCTTCATGCAAACTTGTGATATCCCACTCACTTGTCCAAAGAATTGAAGTAATTTATGCCAAACAATCTTTTATAGGCAATCACAAAGAAAATTATACATAAATATATGGGTGCCCAAGTTTGTAATTAAAAAATAATAATAAGGCAGCAATTAAAGACAAAAGGCAAAAGAAGACAAATAAGAAAAAGACAAATTAGGAAAAAGAAAAAATTAAATAAAACAAGACGGGCATTATTTAGAGCCGATCAATACAAGTGAAAGAAGACAAAAGTGGTTATATTGGGAATAAGACAAAAGTGTCTCAATATGGTGCAATGCATGAATATAAGACAAAATAAGTCTTATCCATTTAAGACAAAGATGTCTTAAGTGAAACAATGGTATTAATACTTTAAATGATAGCCGACCACCTTTATCATATATGCATTTATGGACAGCGATTAACATCAAGCTAAAAGACACATCCCTCTAACCGGACATCTCTCTTCAAGAGACATAACCTTCCAATTCGGGAGATAAGATATAAAAATGATAATAAATGAAGAGCAGAAGGCATGGAATATTTGGCAGATTAATTCATCTTCTACAGCAGATC
>VDFB02081129.1:0-48323 GCA_007258455.2 Sequoia sempervirens
GGAAAGAAAAAGGGTTGATAATTTGGCTACAAAGGCAATGGAGTGTATTGTAAAAAAAAAAAAAGAATGATAGGAAATACCACTGCAAGAACAAAGAGGAGGAAGACTATTATTGTATAATTAGATATCAAAGAGGACGAGAGGGATATAGAAGAAATGAGAGATAACCTTCAAAGGGACATGCTTCATGTTTGGAGAAGAAGGAAACTGAGCATTTGAGTGTTTTCAAGACCAAGGAAAATGGTTGAGGAATAGCACTAGAGTTGCAAATGTGGAAGAGGAACCTTAAAGATATTTGAACCACACGATCTTGAACATGGAGACTCGCTATTGATGAGAAGGGCCTTGATGGAGCATCCTAAGAGAGAAGGACCAATACAAAGAAATAACTTATTTAGAACCAAATACAAAGTAGGATGAAAGTGTATAAAGATCATCATTGATAACGAAAGTGTAGACAACTTGGTATTAGAATAGATGGTTGAAATTTTAAACTTGAAGAAGTAGGAGCATTGATGCTCAAATTCAATTGCTTATTTGCAAAGGGAAAATAAGGTCATGGTCAATGAAAAATGATAGGTTTATTAAAAATAGGAAGTTATCATGATGAAGTATTGTGTGATGTAATATTGATGGATGTGTTTATCCTACTATTAGGGAGGCCATGATAGTTTGACCAATAGGATATACATGATGGAAGGGAAAATATGTATATTGTAACCAAAATGGTTGGAGACACAAGTTAATGCCAATGAAGGATAGAGAGGAGTTAGTTTGTATAAGTTCTACGATATGCTTGGTAGACAAAAGGAAGTTTCTAGATGGATTGAAGCATGAGAATGTTTTGTACTAATCCCTAAGGTGTGGTGTATCATATATGAAGGAGGTATCACTGCAACTAATGAGAAAGCATTGTGTGAAGTGTTAGAACCAATAGAATAATACAAGGATATCATATCCAAAAATATAATGAAAGGTTGCCACCAATGAGTATTAGCCACCACATGGATCTGATTCTAGTGGTTGTATGTCGAACAAAGTGCAACATAGGATGACATGAGTAGAGAATAACAACTTAAGCAGACAAGTAAAAAATTATGGAGGAAAGATTTAATTCAAGAGAGTTTGAGTCCATTGTGGTACTTACACCCAAGAAGGACAATGAGTCGAGGATGTAAA
Organism: Sequoia sempervirens; assembly: GCA_007258455.2. Classification (NCBI taxonomy): domain Eukaryota; kingdom Viridiplantae; phylum Streptophyta; class Pinopsida; order Cupressales; family Cupressaceae; genus Sequoia; species Sequoia sempervirens. Next base: position 1,180 of record VDFB02081129.1, read on the forward strand.
AAGACCCTAGATCCATCAATAAGATCACTAGAAGGTATAGATTTCCATTGCTAAGGATACAAGATAGCATGGATTGTCTAAGTGGAGCAAAGTACTTCACCAAGATTTATTTGAAGAGTGACTACCACTATATCAGGATAAGTGAAGGGGCAGTGGACCTAGCTCGATTGGCTAAAGCATCCTATTGCAAGAAAGAGGTCACAAGGTCTATTCTCCCCACTGTCCCTGTGGTACCGAAGGGTGTGTCAAGCCAGGGCCACCGGTCACGTGAAAAAAGTTCACCAAGCGCACTGTAGTTTATAGGGGTACGAATACCCGACCGATTCCTATAGTCTAAAATATATATATATATATATATATCAGGATAAGTGAATGGGATGAATGGAAAATTGCTTTTAAGAGTAATGAGGGATTATATGAGTGATTTTTTTTTCCCTTCAGATTGACCAATGTGCCAAGAAACTTTATGTGGCTAATGAATAAGGCATTGAGGAAACTTTTTGGTAAGCTTGTGATAGTTTATTTGGATGGAATCTTATTTTTTATCAATACCAAGGGAGAGAACATGGAGCATATAATACAAGTGCAACAATGACTAAGGGAAGAAAATTTATGGATCAACTTTAAAAAGTATAGCTTCATCAAAGAACTAATGTATTTGGGCTTTGTGATCTCAATTGAGGTTTTGAAGATTGGTTCAAAGAAATTAAAAGCCATTATGGAATGGCCTATGCTAGAAAATATAGGAGAGGTCATATCTTTTCATGTATTGCCCAATTTTTACCAAAAAATCATTTAGAAAGCTAGTCATATTTGTGCATCGCTAACCAAGAAAATGAGGGGAGACAAGAGAGAATTCAAATGGACCATAGGGGCTAATAGAAGCTTCAATATGTTAAAGAATAAAGTAAGAGAATAGTTAGTATTAGCCTTACCTGATTTCAATAAATTATTTCAAGTAGATCTTTGTAACACAAGTGGAAACATAATTGGGGCAATTTGAGCCAAGAAGAATGACCAATGGCCTATTTTAGAGAAAATTTTAATGATTCCAAGAAATGGTATTCAACCTATGACCAAGAGTTATGTCATAATAAAATGCTAAATAAGTGGAGACATTATCTACTACCCAAATAATGTGTTTCACACTAATCACCATGCACTACAATACCTTAACAATCAAGGCAAGTTGAACTTAAGACATATGTTGTGAGTAGAATTCATGTAAAGTTACACTTTTGTAATAATTTAACATAGGAGCGAAAATTCAAACAAGATCACTAAAGCATTAAGTAGAAAATAGAATCTACTAACAAAAATGAAGGTAGTAGTTGATTTAAATGAGGAATTAAAACATCTTTATAAGATGGATTATAATTTTGTGGAGGCATGGATAGAGGCAAGTGGTTAGATTACTTAGTTCAAAATGAAATGTTATTCAAAGGAAGCTAATTGTGTATACCTAAGATCTCTAGAGAGAATATGATCAAGGAGAAGCATTGTGGATGACTATTGCAAGGTGTGTGTCCTTGGTCTCCTTGTGTTGTGCAACGCACCACTCGGGTTTGTGACATGGCTTAACCACCTCTTGTGGATTCATTAACTCTGGCGGTTGTATCAGGCATTAGCAAGTCAATCTTTTGGTCAACCATCTTTGAAACAATTGGTATCAAAGCCTACGTCATGGGCTTGAACCCCTCACTTGCACTGGGGGGATTGTTGCAAGGTGTGTACCCTTGGTCTCCTTGTGTTGTGCAGCACAACGCTTGGGTTCGTGACATGGTTTAACCGCCTCTCATGGATTCATTAACCCTGGTGATTGTATCGAGCATTAACAGGTCGATCTTTTTGTGCAATAGTAATCTTCTTTGCAACAAGGACTAGCCAGGCATTTTGCATCTGAAAAGATTTTGGTCTTGATTATTGAGAACTACTTTTGGCTATAAATCTACAAGGATGTGAGGAAATTTATTCAAATTTTTAAGACTTACCAAGTTTCCAAAGGAAGTAGTCCAAACGTTGAGCTATACCAACCACTACTAGTGCAATAGAAGCCATGGGAAGATATAAGTATGGATTTCGTATTAGGACTACCAAGAAAGAAAAGGGGAAATGACTCAATCATGGTAATAGTAGACAGATTTTCTAAGATCGTGCACTTTAATCCTTGTAATAAAAGTAATGGTGTCATACATATAACAAATTTATTTTTTAGAGAAGTGGTAATATTACATGGTTTACCAAAGAGCATAGTTTCATATAGAGACACTAAGTTCATGGGATACTTTTGGAGGACCCTATGGAAGAAGATGAAAATAAACCTAAAATTTATGTCAACATAAAAAATACAATGTGATGGGAAAATAAAATTAGTGAATGGAATCTTGGGTAACTTATATAGATGTTTGATCAAAGAAAAGACCAAAAATGGGAACATGATTTTATCACAAGTAGAATTTGCACACAATAATTCAATAAATAGGAGTACTAGAAAGATAGTTTCATATAGTTAATGATGATAATCAAAGGAGCATATTAGGACTAAGATACATCGACAAGGAAGACAAGTGTAGAGGTAGAGGAATTTGTTGAACATTTGAAAAAGATACATGCAAAGGTTAGGGAACATCTAGAGAAGATGAATGATAAATACAAGCATGATATTACAAAACCATAAGACACAAATATTTTTTGGTGGGAGAGGAAGTAATGGTATATGTTAGAAAGGAAATATTTTCAATTGGGATATATAATAAACTCAAAATGAAGAAGTTATTTCCTTACAATATTATTACGAGGTTTGACTTAGGAAACACTTAAGAGATAAAGATGTGAGAAGGATTGGGTATATCTCAAGTTTTCAATAATTACATATTTGCACTAATACCAAGAGTTGGACTCAAAAGGAAGAAACATAGAAAACCTCAAACACATTTTTATACTGCCACAACCAAAAGAGGAAATTGAGAGGATTGGATAGTGAAATTGGGAAAAGTACCAAGAACAAGAAATGTGAGGAATACTTAGTAAAATAGAGAGGAAGACTTTAGTTGGGTTTCCAAGGCTGAGCTAAACCAACTTGATTTCCCTCTAACCCCTGGAAATTGAGGGGTTCACATTTCAACTTAAATGGGGTATTTGATGTAGGAGCATCCTTGGGGAATAGAAAATATTGTATCATGAGGTGGGATTGTATACAATTATTAGAAGTGCCACATACAATATTTATGCTTTGTGGTTGATATAACAATTGAGAAGTGTGTTGCGAGGACATAACCACATTTCAAGAGAATTGGACCAAGGAAAATAACTTATTTTATAATTAGATAGGAAAATTGTTATAAATAAAAAATATTCCAACATTAAAGAAATTAGAGCTTGCAACAATCAAGGAGCCCATAAAAATTCTTATTGAGTACCACACAAGAGATGGCATTGGACACCACAACATTTACTTACCATTGATTTGGTTTGATTTGGAAATTAGCATTACTACATGTTTCAAAAGTTTAGGGCTTTGCACCACCTTGTAGCTAACACAAATCATTAAGGAGGATGAAGACTAGTATGTATTTGGGTTTCCCATGATCATTTGGGATTATTGAAGAGGTAAGGGAGATATTGGAACACAAGTGGGAATATGAGTTTCTAGGATGGAGTGTGAATCTTTTGTATGTTGTTAATAGGTTGTAGCCTAACTTATATCATTATGATAATTATAATTATTTTGAAACATTGATAACAAAACATGGAATCTTTTGAGGTTAGTTTTCACCATATTTGAGGATTTTCCTAAGATAAATCTATGTCAATTATGTTGTGTTCTAGTTTGTTTTGTTTGTGTTCAAATTGGGTTGCATGGTTAGATAGTCCTTCACCAGACCCTCCTTCCATGATTGCATCAACTAACTAGTCACTAATCTTTAGTGCATCACTCCTTTTGTTTTGTTTCTCTATCCCTTCCTCATTCCTAACCCTTACTCTTTTTCGAACCCTTGTCCTCTTGTTACCCCTTTTCCTTATCATATTAGCTTAGGGAAGATTAGCCATTAGATTAGTTTTCATTGTATTTTTTAGAATTAGTTTAGATCATTATTAGATTATATTTTATTATATACTTATATAATATTTTACATTAGAAATGGAATAGAAAAGGAATTTGACCTTCTCTAAATATTATCACATAAATTTGTGAAAATTATAGATGCACGGGTTTCACATTATTGGGGCTTCTCAAAGCCAACAAATCCATAAGTGCAAACATATTTCCACTAGATCTAGTAAGTAGTGACATAGACTTAGGTTCAAACACCGAAGAGAATAGTGAATTATCACTTTTCTATGAGCATTCAAGTCTTGATTTATCTCCTTTGCATGAGAACTCTCCCCCCCAACGTCATGATACATTTCACCATCACCAACAAGAAGAGTTGAATATCTCTTGTATCTTCAATTAAGAGCACCAATAATGTGTTGTATTCTAATTTTGTTGTTGATACTAACATATTGAGTGTTCTTTGGAGGCTAGGTTTTACCCAATAAGATTTTCCTAAGGTATTCTATACTATATCTTAGTTGTTAATATACTAAAAGTCGTACAAACATGTCCTTGCTTTCACTATTTATCTTAAGGGATTAGTGTGGATTTAGTATTAGTTTCCTTTCACTTGGTATTAGAGATAAAATAGCTTCATAAATTTATGTGAGGAGAGGCTATTGTATTAATCCCTAGTAGAATGGAAACTCTTTAATATTATTTTTTTAGGTATATAGAATGGTTAGCACATCTCCATTGGATATTGAGAAATTTAAGAACATCAACTTTGAGCTTTAGAAGATCGAGATAGAATACCTTTTTGATACAAATATGTGGCCTACACTTTATAGTTAAAATCCTCTAGCATGTCTACAAAATACTAGCTAGTGATTAATAGAGAGGCACAAAGGTAAGTTCACCTTTGTATTTTTATGCAATGCTCCTAAGTGTATCAATAGAAACCCTTGACAAAGTTAACGAACTTGTATCAAACAAAGTCTCTTATGAACAATTTTTTTCAAAGAAATAAGTTTTATTTCTTGACGACGAATGATGGAGCTATTATAGATCACCAAATGCCTTCAATGTTGTGTTAAGTCATTTAGAATATATGGGTGTTAAGATGGATGAAGAAGATGCATGTATCGCGGTGTTATGTTCTTTACTAGATTCATGGGACACCCTAATTTTGGTGACCAATAATATTATATCAAACCTAAATCTTGATGAGGTGTTGGGTGCATTATTGTTAGAATAAATGAGGAGGATAATTTCTAAAACTATCAATGAGTCTTTGGTCATTAGCTATTTGGTCAAAGGAAAAGAGTACAAACAAGAGAGAAAATAAGAGATTCAAATCCAAGGGAAGATCTAAATCACCTAATAAATCAAAGGTGAAATGTTAGAACTATGAAAAGAAGAGCCATATTTACAAGAAATATAAGGAGAATACTAATGAAGAATTTGATGATGATTCAATCTTGGAGACCTTTAATGATGAATTTGGAGATGTATTCTTTGCATATATTGTTACACATGAATTTCATAATGCATGGATTATTTATTATGGTGCTTTTTACCATGTGATTTCCAAGAGAGTGGTTTAAAGACTATGAATTACATAATGGAGGAGAATTCTTCTTAGGAGATAACTCATCTCCTAAAATTATTGATTGTGTGAAGGTCAAGCTTGTGTTCAATGATGGAAGGTCAAAAAACCTTTGTAGTTTTTTGTAAACTCTTGGTTTAGAAACGAACCTAAACTCCATAAGTAAATTGAATTATTTGGATGTACATGTTTTATTTGGAAAGGATGTAAGATGGTAGAGAATCCATAGTTTTAGCAAAGGGGTTTTGCATCAGAACCCAATTTAGACTTGATACTAGAACATTTGTTGAATGTAACATATATGAGGTTCCTATTTTAGAGGATCGTAAGCTTCCTACTCAAAAGACAAAGTAGTGGCATGAACACATGGACCACATTGGTGGGAAATTTTAAGGACATTGCAATCAAAGCACATGGTTGCGATGCTTGTAGATTGTTCTTTAGATTTTGATTTATGTGAACATTGTTTCTATGGGAAACAAAAACATGTTAAATTTTACTCATTTACTAAATCTAATTGGATTTTGCATCCTATTTGTATTGATGGTTTTGAACCTGTTGATGTTCCTTCTTTAGAAATTTCATGTAGTATGTATCATTTATTGACTATTTATCTAGGAAAATATAGGTATTCTTTCTTTGGCATAAATCTAAATTCTTTTGCAAAATTTGAAGAGGTTAATACTTTATGTTGAACCAATTTGAAGAGAAGATCGAGACTAAGAATATGTAATCAAAAAAAAATTAAAAGAGTTTTGAAATAATTTGCAAGCCCAATATACTTATCTATTTATCTCCTATGTTTAGTTTGGGGTTGAAACCTTTGATGCCTACAACAATTTTGACAAACCTATTAATCAAATTTTTGAATCTCAATTGAAAACAAGGTTTTGCATGTGTCGAGTAAATGATTCTACTAAATCTCAAGTTCAAGAAAATTTATCACACAAGTTTTATAGCTTGTATGAGTACCTTGAAGAATGTTAATTTTCTATGTTTCCCTTTTATCTCTGATTCAAGTTTCCAACCTACCTTCCAATTGTTTCAATCTTTTTGTGGCCCAAGTTAAATTCAAGATAGAAGCACTAAAAATAGTTGAGCGTTGGTTTTTAAAAGGCATCTTTGTAGAATGTTGAGTGAGGAATGTTCTTAGAAAAGCACATCATTTGCAAGTGTGTAAATTATCAATTGTGGCCAATAGATTGAAAAATTTAAGATTAAAAGGTCTATTTAAGTTTAAAAATTAGTTTCTTGTCTCAACACTTTTATTTTGCTTCTTTGTAATTGTTGACGCCAAAATTTGACGAGGTAACAATGTCTTATGGGAAACTCAGTTTATGGGGGACCTTTTGCGCTAAACTGAGTGACCTCCGGATTTTTAGAGAATTTGGCTTCTTCTATAATGGGGGGGGATGGAAAGGGAAAAGGAAACAGATATAATAAAATAAAGTCTAACCTAAGGCGATGCGCCAAGACTTAATGATAGGCACGATAAATCATAGATCTAAGGGCCTGAATGGTGTTGTAGTGTTCCAGAACATTAGAAACTCAAGATTACAGCATACACAATCCATTCATTGACATAAAACAATATTGCATACATTCCTACTGCCAAGAAGAGTCATTAGACATGGTCTAGGTCAGCAAACTTGCATTCAACATATATAGTTCTTAAATGAAATGTCCACACAATAAAAGCACAGTTTACAGTTTGATCAAATAGCATGAAAAAAATAGAAAGGCCGAAAAATTGGCACAGTCTGAGAATCTTTGCAATAAAATAAAATAGCAATAAAGGCATGGCGTCTTTAACTAAAACCAGTTTTTTTTTCAAATTCTGAACCCTTTTCTCACAACAGAGAAAAGTATATAAAGTAGGGAAAAACCCCCACCGCTTCGGAGAGCAGCAACAGAAAATATTTCGCAATCCCCTAGCAATGTTGCAAGAATCATAATATTCTCAAAGTCATTGCAACAGAATTGATCTGGAACCAAGCATCTGGTCACTCCAGGCACAGGTGCGTCCTCTGCAAATGATGGCGGCGGTCCCGGCAAGGCCCGATCAGACAAGTGTCACCCTCCTGTGCGAATGATTATGACACACAGTGGCCAATAGCATCATTCAGTTCATCTAGTCTATAGCCCGAATATGAGATCCGATGGCTAGGCATGTGGCAGCCTTTCACTACCCGTATGAACCCTTTTCTTTTTCCACTGAGAACTTGCATTAACGCTACACATGTCGAATGGTCCAAGCACTTCATCAACAATGGAGGGAACGATTACTAGTCGGGCGCAAAAGAGACGTGTGGCAGCGTTTCGCTACCCGCAGTTGCTACTTCATCTCTATGTGGAAATTTTTGTGAATAGCGGACACATAGCAAGTATACAACACAGATAGCAACTGTGAGGCCCGCCAAAACCTTTTAGGAATGAGGGATTCATGGCACCCGAGCGGAGCCCGATGAGGTAGCAAGAAGGCATGATCAAAAGTATCCCGCAGCTGCAACACGTGGAAGCATAGCGGAGTTTCCTAGAATGCGAAGGAATGCAGAGACTCAGGATTGCGAGGAGTAGACACATGGAGTGGCAGAGCAAAACCTAAATAAAACTCTGAGTTGACTTTGCGATGCACGGGCTGACGCATAGTGGAAAAATACACCCGAAGGGAGCTAGTTAAATATTTATTAACAGCTTTTGGTGACTATCAGGGGCGTTTCGACTAAGGAACGGAGAACCCAAAATTTCTCTGATTTATAGGCCAGAGTTTCATTTCATTAGATAATGGATTCAAAGATTGAAAAGAGCCACCTACAGAGGCGACCATTTATCCTCAGATGGCTTCACCATGTTGCATAAATTCTCCTACGATCCACTTAGATCAATAGTTTCTTTGTGAGGCAGCGCATTAGGTAAATCGGCCCCTGCTTCACAATGAAATAGTAGTTGTGCAAGCGAATGAATCACTCCCTCAATGTCGGTCACCGTGGGAGGATGACTGAAATCCTTGAAACCCTTCGGATCATTTTCCTTACGTTTTATCTTTTCCGCAATCTGCTTGGTCGTGGCAATAGAGCCATCCTCAAGGAACGGGGATGACAAACACATCCTGCTTAACTCATAGAAACTCTCTCGTATGTTGTCCAGTATCTTGCTCAAAATAGTCGTTGTTGCTTTAGTGTGCTAGAAGGCGGAGTGGCAATGGATGAACTTATTTGTTGTTTGAGTAGCAGCATCCCGATCTTCAATACCCGCTCTGGCAAGGTTTTCATCAGAGACCGAGTATAGCTCGATGAGCAGATATTTTTCTTTAGGAACCTTCTCCAAGATGAACTGTGGGAACTGCTCAATCGTATCATTATCCTCCTAGCTTAGCTTTGATGCCTTGGCGATGAAGCGGAGGGTAGGCTGCAGTGTTAGGCAAAAGGCTTTAATTTTTTCTTAGTGAGAGATGTACAACTGCCTAACCAACGGAATGATGTCTAGATGTGTAGGGGGAGATAAGAGAGAGTCTTTAAGAGAATAAATCTCTACGTCTCTTCAAATAATGGCCTCGGTCAATTCTTCCCTTTTCTTTTTCTCGGACGCTAGCTGTTTTGCAGAGCTGCTCATTTATTTATTCCAATTCTCCTCAACTCGGGAGTGATTTGCTAAGTGTGTGTCCAGAGAAGACTTTGTCTCTTGGAGTTCTTCTATTTTAGCCTTTAGGCCCTTAAATTCAGCCTATTTTTCTTGTATTTTTTGCTCATATTGAGCTTGTTGGTGCTCCAAAGCTTCTTTCCTCTGCACCATTCCTTGACTATACTCAAGGCGAAGTCGCTCCAGCTCTTCATTCTTCAATCACAGATTTTGTTTCGCCTCCTAATTCTTAGATTGTAGCTCTTTTATCATGGCAGGTTCAATAGCCTGAGTCTCCGCAAGTTCACCCTCTAGTCTATTCCTCTCATCCTCTACTGCCAGCACCCTTTCCGTTAAACGTGTGACATCCACCTCCAAGGATTTCTCTTTTTTCTCCAAAAAACTAATCCTTTCTCTTGTTGCTTTAAGCTGCTCATCTTCTTCTTTAGCTGGCGGCCAGTTTTAAGGAAGTCAGAAGTGACTACCCGTTGTGTTTCCTCCATGATTTCAACCTTATCCTGCGGTCGGGCCACCTTCATGTCAAGCCCTACCGCATATATCTCATAATCTTCCAGGTGCATTTCCCCCTTAGGCTTGGTTACCCTCAGGTACATGGTTACAAACTTCAATTCCTGTCGGGCCTCATCATAAAGAGCCTGTATTTTTGGCTCAGTAGAAGCGTTGTCATCTTTTTCCCTACGCTTTCGCATTCTACTTGTGCATGTCTTCTTTCTGCAATCAATCTGTGCCATAAATTCGGCTAGTGATGAAACTAGTCCACCTACGAAAGCAGCACCAGAAGGTAGGGCATAGAGATAGGTAACCCTGATAGGTACGAGCATTTGTTTCTTCTAGAGAGTGACAGTTTGCGAGGAGAAGTGGGGCACGTTCCAAAGTTTGGTTTGAGGCCCAACAGAAAGGCTAGTCATTTGTAATGATTGAATTGGTGAATCAGTCGTAGGACTCATAGGCTGGGATGGTGGAGGAGTTGTCAATGTGGTGTCAGCATGTTGCAATGGAAGAGGATCTATAGTAATAGCGGAAAAAGAAGGGGCACTCGCAGGGGGTATGTTTTTTGAAAGCGAGGCAAGGAAAGTCTGAGCGGCAGCAGCAGGTGTAAGGGTTCGCGAAAGAGTAAGGCCGAGTGGAACAGTCTACAAAAATTGTGTGAAACCTCCTGAATATGCTGGATTAAAAGTGGATGGCAGAGGACCAATACTCATGGTAGGGATCGTTGGTGAGGCAAGGGCAGATACCAAGGAATGAGAAGCAAGGGAAGGAGTGAATTTTACCTATTAACTAGTCGATGGTGGCTCCAGAATCGTCAACGACTCCTCCTCAGCCTCAGGCTCCTAGCTAGCTACAAGCACTTTTCTTCTGGTGGATTCTTGCGAACCTTCTTCGATAATGCTCTTTGTGCAATGTCATTTCATAGGTGGGGTCTCCCGAGCTTCGGAAGCTATTGTCATTTGCTGCAATGATAACTTGGCCAGCTTAGCAGCCCAAGTGAGTGTATGCAAGGCCCTTGATATATTAAAGCGCACATTCGTGGCCACATAGGCGGGCTACCTGGGGCCTTTCTCCTTCGACGCAGAGGAGGCAGATGTCACCGCTTCCTCTTCCTGCTCTTCGAAGTCGCCCATTGGGTTTCCACTCTTATTAATACTAGAGCTCGGGTTGGGGTGGCCCTCATTCCACAATCTTTCAAATTCCTTGTCATCCTTCAGACTGTCGTAAGGGGCATCCAATTTCCCTGTTTCTTGGCGATACTTCCAGAAAGCCTCTATTTTTTCAGCAGCCCACTCCTCATCCTTCTTCAACTTATTGTACATGGCGCACTCCATGTGGGAATTATCTTGGGCCACCACCACAGCAAAGTAGAACTTGTGCCATGGTCCTCTAGTATCTTGCATAGGAATACGTGCCAATTCAACAAAATTTTCATCCTTGTCTGCCCGCAGGTTACGTCACTTCTCCTAGTAAAGTCGGGGAACATGTGTAACTTTCATATGCGGCTCCGGCAACTCATTGAAAGGATTGTATTCCCACTTATTATTTACCAGCACCAACCCTAAATAAGTCAGTTTATCTTCCAATAACTAGTCTAATTGTTTCTTAATCAGAGTTACCGACTTGAAATTCTTTGGACAATAGAAGAATCCCTTTTTCTTGACAATTTTGCTGCTACAAAAGGTAAAATAAATGATACACACCTGTCGATACATTTCCACTGCGAGCACCCTATCTGTGACACAGGCTAGGAGAAGGAAAGGTTGACCAGTGAAGCCCCACATCTGGAGAATCGTGAAATTTGTTCCTGAGAACCAGTCACAAGCGGGAGTGAAACAATGCATATATTCAGTCTGCTCCTTGTCGAGCCGAATTATGTCACCTTTTCTGATTAAATCATGCAAGACCGGAGTTATGAAATAGTTCAAAAATGCATAATAATCATATGATATGGAAAGAAAAGGCGTCCACGTGGACACTGGCTTCCTCTTACCCCGTTCATCAAAAATTGATAGTTCAAAATACCGGGCGAAGAAATTAGGGTTTTGATGTAGAAAAATGTGAACCAAGAAAGAAAGAAATCTAAACCTTCCCTCTGCCGGGTAATTATTTATTTTCTATATCATTTCATCTACCATGAACTCAGCAAAATCATACCAGAAGGTATCATGTTGCTTGCGGAATTGGAATGCCGATCCCAGTTGAAAAGTTTCCACCATCTCATCGAAGTCTTGGCCACATACAAAAGCTAGCATGGACATGGCATCCTGCAAATCCTCGTATAATGCATCGCACAGCAATAGAATACTTGGAAACTTAGCAGTTGGGATGCCTTTCCTACCAATCTCCTCCAACAAGAACTCTGAGTTCTTTTTCATCGCCCTCCATGTTTTCTCTCCTTTGCCAGGGTAAAAGGATTCAATGTTCTCTCTTCTTTTACTTGGGTCTGGGATGCATAGCATATGCCAGATGGCCTATGGGGTGATGTGAACCCTTAAGTTTTGGCCCTCCATGTAGTGGGTATTAGGGTTATAACGTTGGATGGCAACGTCAACTATCTTCAGGCAGTAGTGCACCAGCAGGACCATGTATTGTGGAAGACCACTATACCAAATTTTTATTAATGTAGATTTTTCCGCCTTTGGTGTCGTCAACCTTGCACAGGCTACTTCTCTTAAGGACTTAGGGTTTTTTTTGAGCTGTGGATCATAGATATTACCCCATTTCTCTTCAACCCTTTTCTTGTTTCTGCAATCCTTGGTCCTTTTCAGCTCTTCTGTATACACCCTCTTCGGCTTGCTTGGTATACCAGGCGTAGCATACACCAAATCCTCATAGACATGGACACCCTTTGACGACCATATGGTTGTAAACAGCTCCTGGCTAATTTCCTCTTGCATTGGCTGAGATGAACTCTCTGACATCTCTCTTTGGATGAAGACCTCTGTGAGTTCTAGACTCTACAATTTTTCTCAGCTCTAGATACGCTAAAAAAAAACTCTGCACCTTTAGCTTTGGCGTTTGTGAAAAGACTTTGAATTATTAAGCCTTTTCATGCAATATTTGGCTATCTTTCCTCATGGTGGTAGACAAAAGCATGTTTTTTGCATTTAATTCAGCATGTACCGTTAATTTTGCAATTCATGCAAAATGAACTACTTGCCATTTTGAGGTGGCAGGAGTTTATTATTGTGTTTGGCAACCGTGTGATACGCTATGATTCCTTTGAAACTTGAGCCAGAAATTTTCTTTCTAACCTTGTGTTAGTATGTGCTGGTAATTAATATCCTAGCCGGAATGATTATGCCAAAGAAAACGATCACGGCCTGAAAAGATATGGATATTGCCTTAGGCTCTGGGAAATGCCTGTGAGATGACATAATAGTCTATGGTCATGTGGCTTACTGTCGATGAGTGCCACCTTTTTAAAGCTAATTAATTAGCTCCTATTAATCTAGCACGCATTGAATTGTACCTCCGCAAATGCAACTGGCCCAGAAATGTGAGCAAATGCAGGCACTCCTTTCAAGTTGACATCTAGCTATCATCACATTTTATCGAAACGGATTAGCATGCGTCTTGTCATTTTTTCTATAAATAGGCCGGTAAGTAGTGAGGAAATCATACTTAGCATTTGAGCAGTGATAAGTTGTTAGCAGAGTTTTAAGCAAGTTTTCTCATAGGTTAGGTGATAGGTAAATTTTAGTATTAGCTAAAAGCATAGGCATAGTGTCAGAATCATGGATACTCATATTCGTCTAACCTCTTATAAGTCACAGACAGCATTTTTAGGGGAGATTTCTACTAGGCGGATGAAAAGAATGACCAAGAATAAGCATTCCTTGGTCTTGATAGCCATAAAATGGGTTCTGGGTAAGGAATGAATAGAATATGAGGAAAAGTATCAGGTGAATACTGATATATGTTCCCACTTCGTGGCGTCTATGTTAGACATTAACATCCCCAGGCCTCTTATCCTAAAGCTGGTCAAAGAAATGTTTCCCAAAAAGTACCTGAATGGCCTTGGTGAAGTTGTTGCTCACGCCACATATGGGATAGGTGTCAGGGGGCTAGCTTTTTGCGCTCAAATAGCACACTTTCCTAACCAACCTGCGGCACCGTTTTCTGCCTACTCGAGCTACTCCGTAGGATACTAGCTCTTTGGGTTGGATCCGGATTACGCCTTCCCTTAAGGAACGCCGAGCTCTCTTTCTTTTGCAGCGGAATGTAGTCTCGGTTCTTGTGGGGGAGCGCCCACTCGAACCGGCGGTACTCACGAACCCTCAGCCGGGCGGCTGCTGATCCGAATGTAGGGTAATAACAAGCTTTATTGTCTTAAAAAGCCTTGGGCTCAATTACAATAAAAGGGAGTCTTTGATACTCTCGCAAGACCTGTTACAAACAACGAGCCCCTGGCTCACTGCACAGCTACCCCTGGATACACGGCACTCTTCAGGCTCTGTAGACCCCTTCACGTGACCTCTGAATCCTGTTCTACTTCTGACTAGAACCTGCTGTTGCTGATGACGATCTCTGTTGATCTTCAAGTAGGCACGTCGCATTCTCCCAATCGAGCTACACGACGATTTACCCTATCCACAGCCCGGGTCCCTCTTATAGAGACTAGGCTGACCTCAACGCGGCGCTTGCTTTGCACTTTTTGGAACTCTCTGCACTGGGAGCATTCAGTGCAGTATGAACCTTCGCTTTGAGGGCTTGTTGGCGATTTTAGCTTGGTGTAGTGATTTCAACTACTTCGAGGATGACTGCTCCCCTATATAAGCTATTAGTACGAATCCCAGGAGGCGGTAGGATGACACCGAGAAGCGGCCGAAGGCCCCAATTTCCTCCTTAAAACCATACTACGCCGGGAACTGAACTTCTGAACCCCAGATCCCCAATTACTGTCCTTCTCTGAACTATCTGAGTTGCGACCTCCGATGAGTCCACTTTTGGACTGCGTCCACCCCGAGGGTGTCCGGCTTAACTCGATCCCTTTGTTGAATCTGACTTGCGCTCCAACGGTTGAGTTCCACTCCACAGCGCGTTCGCCTTATTGGAACACTGGTGCGAGTCCCAGGATAGGACTGCACTCGGTCGCGAGGGCGTTTTCCCTGCGTCCCTGATGTTGGACTCTCAAACCCCTGACATTCTCCCCCACTTAAAAATAGGCGACGTCCCTGACGCCTGCACACAAATCACCTTGATGGACTGGTGCGGAGAATGCGCCCGACTTTCTTTCGGGGCTTATAGCTGGTCCTGCGAGTCCCTTTGGAGGAACTCCAGGATTTGATCTTCGAACTTCCACAGGCTCTCTGCTTTTTCCCATGTTGCTTCCTCCCTGGGTTGGCCCTGCCAATGTACCAAGAATTCACGCCACCTGTAGCTGCCGAATCTGCGCTCCTTGACTGCAAGCACTTCCTGTATCTGCACGTTGGGTTTATCCAACACATTTGCTGGCCCTCTGTTAGGGATACTTCTACTTGGGTCCTCTGCGTCATAATGCATTGGACGGAGCTGACTCACATGGAATACGTTGTGTACACGCATGTGACTTGGAAGTTTCAGCTTGTAGGCGACTTTCCCTACCTTCTCCACAATCTCGTAAGGTCCTTCGAACCTTCTTATGAGAGCATGGCTCAAGCCCTTGGGTGGCTTGAACTGAATCAAATCCAATTTCAGGAGCACCTTGTCTCCTACCTTGAAGTCCACGGCCCTTCTGTTGGCGTCCGCGTACTCCTTCATTCTTTCTGCAGCCTTTACCATGTGATGGCGAGCCAAGTCGACTCTATCTTGCCAATCCTTTAGATGATCTACTGCTGTAGGGCATGACCCTTTGTATCCACTTAATATTGTATGCGGGGTCAAGGGTTGTTGTCCAGTTGCCAAGTGAAACGGCGAATACTGGCTTGACCTCGATTTCTGTAGGTTGTAACAAAATTGTGCGGAATCCAAAAGCTTCGGCCAGTTTGACTGATCCGACCACACATAGTGCCTCAAATAATCCTCCAACACTGCATTGATCCGCTCGGTCTGACCGTCGGTCTCCGGGTGATGGCTTGTGGACATGAAGAGCTTCGTTCCCATGAGCTTAAACAATTCTGTCCAGAAATTTGATGTGAAACGGGCATCCCTATCACTGATGATACTTAGTGGGACACCCCAATACTTGACCACGTTCCGATAGAAATAGTCGGCGACAACCTCCGCTGTGCACGGTGTCTGACACGGCACAAAGATCCCATACTTCGAGAATCTGTCGACTACAACCATTATACTTGAATAACCATCGACGTTGGGTAGGCCTATTATGAAGTCCATTGATATACTGGCCCAAGGTCGAATCGGAACTGGTAGGGGTTGGAGCAAGCCCGCGGGAGCCTGCGTCACAACCTTGTCCTGCTGACAAATGAGGCAACTTCGGACATAGTCATCTACATCCTTCCGCATCATCGGCCAAAAGAACCCTCTTTCCAAGAGCGCAAGAGTCCTCTTTTGTCCTGGGTGTCCTGCCCACAAGGTGTCATGACACTCATACATCAGGTCTCTTCTTAAACTCTTGTACCTGGGAACATAGACTCTGTTCTGCGTAAACATCATAATCCCATTCTGTTCACTGAACTTCCTAGTCTTCCCATCTTTACACTGCTTCCACAGAGCTGCAGCTTGAGAGTCTTCCACCAAGCCCTGCTTGATGTTCTCAACCATTTCTGACGAGAGAGTCACCTAACTTGCATTCCGCTCATCACTTTCTGACTCACCCTCCACTGCCATTAACTGTGTTTTTCTGCTCAGTGCATCCGCCACAACGTTCTGCTTTCCAGGGTTGTATTGGATCTCATAGTCGAACTCCGCTAGAAACTCTTGCCATCTAGCCTGCTTTGGTGTGAGTTTCACTTGTGTCTTGAAATATGTTGAGCTGATATTGTCAGTCTTGACAATGATCGGCGCGCCCAATAAATAGTGCCTCCACATTCGAAGACAATGTATGATCCCTGTCATCTCTTTTTCATGGGCGGGATAGATCCTTTCTCTATCCTTCAACTTTCTCGACTCGAAAGCCACTGGATGTCCTTCTTGCATAAGAACGCCCCCAACTGCAAAGTTCGAAGCATCACTCTGCACCTCAAAAGGCTTACTGAAGTCAGGTAGAGCAAGAACTGGTTCCGTGGTGAGCTTCTCCTTGAGTAACTCGAACGCTGTCCTGCACTTGTCTGACCAGTTCCATTTTCGGTCTTTCTTCAAGAGATCCGTCAAAGGGGCGGCTATCTTAGAATAACCCGCCACGAACCTCCTGTAGTAGTTTGTCAAGCCCAAAAACTGCCTCACTTCGTGAATATTCTGAAGCGGCTCCCAATCCCTGATTGCTTGGAGCTTTTCTGGATCCGGCCTGATCAAACCTTTGCCCACGATATGACCAAGGAAGTGAACTTCCTCTTGGGCGAAAACACATTTTTCCTTTTTTACGAAGAGTTGGTGCTCCCGGAGCAACTCAAACACCTCCGCCAGGTGAACCTTATGTTCCTCCATGGTCTTACTGTATATCAGGATATCATCTAGATACACCACCACTGACTTATCCAAAAGTGGACGGAACACGTCATTCATAAGTGTGCAAAAAGTCACCGGAGCGTTGCACAGCCCGAAAGGCATGACCATAAATTCGTATGACCCATATCTGGTCACACAGTTCACCTTTTCCTCATCCCCTGCTGCAATTCTGACCTGGTAGTAGCCCTGCTTCAAATCTAACTTTGTGAAGATCCTCGCCCCTGCTAGGCGATCAAAACAGTCTGCTATTAGAGGTAGGGGATATTTGTTTTTGATGGTAAGCTTATTGAGTGCCCTGAAGTCTACGCATAGCCTCAGTGTTCCGTCTTTCTTCTTCTGGAACAAAACTGGCGCTCCATATGGTGAACGAGACGGCTTGATGTATCCCGCCTCTAGCAACTCTTCTAGCTGCCTCTTAAGCTCCACCATCTCAGGGCCAGACAACCGATATGGTGCCTGGGCAGGAGGCCTCGCTCCTGGCTGCAGTTCAATACGATGGTCCACCGCTCTTCTCGGTGGGAGTTCTGCCGGTAGCTTTTCTGGCATTCTATCCTCGAACTCTAGTATGATTTCGTCGACATCTGGCGGAACGGGCGCCTCAGTGACACCATCTAATTCATCCCACCCTCCAAGCAAGGCAGTTAAGAACATTGGTTCTTTGTTGTTCTTCTTTGCTGACTTCTTCATGCTCAGAGCCGAAACCACCTGGTTCTTCCCACTCTGTCTCCTTTCTGTCGTCTTTACCAGACTCGTGTGAGCTGGGTCCATAAACATGAGACTCTCCAAGTGAGGAATGACTGCTACTTTTCCGAGCCTTAAGAACTCTTGGCCTAAGATCATCTCAAAATCTTCCATTTCTATGGCCATGATGTCCATCTTGTTGTGCCAACTCCCAACTGACGTAGGTACATCCCTGATGATACCACTGATCTTCTGTTCTGGTGAGGAGACGGCCTTAAAGGTACTCGTGCCTGCTTGCACCTTGAGTCCCAGTTCTTTGGCTTTCCTAGCCGAGATGTAGTTGTGGGTGGCCCCTGAATCCACCAATGCAACAATGCCCTTTCCATTCAGGCGTGCATCCACGAAGCACAACTTATGCTTTTCTATAGGTTTGGCCGCTGTGGCCTTCGACTGATCTGATGTTGACGCGTTGAGCGCGTGCAACTGAACGACCCCCAACTTTGTAGCCGATCCATCTTGCTCTGCGGAACCTTCTGCACTGTTTATTCTCTGCCTTTCTGGACGCTCACGATCCCAATGGTTCCCTTTGTTGCAAATGAAGCATGTACCAGGTGTCTTGGTTGCGTTCTTCAATCCACCTCCAGATCCTTTTGTCGAATTGGGGCCCGGCCCCTTTTTTTGATTTCCACTGGCCTTCGTTGAAGTACTCGGTCCTGCCTTCGCTAGGTCCTTGCTGTCCTTCGACACTGACTGAGTCTTCTTCTTGAACTTTTGTTGGCCACCCGATTCTTTGTTCGACTCCCTGTTGTAGTCGGTCAATCGGTCTGCTGCGGCGACGGCTGCATTTAGGGTCGTCACATTAGAGCGCCGGAGCTCGGTTTGAGCCCACATCGGTAGACCTCTCATGAACTGGAATAACTGATCTTGCTCCGACATATCTTGTATCTCGAGCATCAGACTGGTAAATGCCTTAATGTAGTCCCGCATCTTACCGTTATATTTCAGGTCCATGAGCTGCATTCGTGCAGTCCAAAAAGAATTCTCGGGTTTAAACTGCAATCTCAATGCTTCCTGGAGCTTGGCCCAGGTGTCTACCACTGGCACTAGTTTGCCCTTCTTTAGATCCTCCACTCTGTTTCTCCACCAGAGCTTCGCCGCATCTGTAAGGTAGGTTACGGCAGTCTTGACCTTGGCTTCTTCTATCAAGCCCGGCATCGTGTCAAGATACTGATCCATATCCCAAAAATAATTCTCCAGGACCTTGTCGTCCCGTTGTCCACCATATTCTGACGGACGTTTAACTGAGTGAGCAGAGCCGACGCCTCCCTGAGACATCGTCGTGACGAGGTTCTTTACGAACTTCATGTCGTCCTCCATTCTCTGTTGTTCTCTAATCCCAGCTCTTAGTTGATTCTGCAGTGTCGAGACTTGCCCCTCTAACTGCCCAATTCGGTATGCCGAACCGATTTCTTCTTGCTCAGACATCCTTTCTTCCAGGTCGGCTACCCGGTCCTTCGTCTTTGTCCTCAAGCGACGCGGGTTGAGGTTGATCCCAGCCCGTGCTCTCGGTGAAGGCACCTCATGCAGACTTCCTTCTACTGGGGGACTTTCTGCCCCATGAGGTGTGCGCTCTGCATCCGAACTCGCCTGGCCATCTGATGCTGTTCTCATCGACATGGTGTCGACTGGCTGGAGATTTCTTTTGCTTAAATCTCAACTCGGCGTATCGAGAGACTGAGCTCTGATACCAACTGTCAGGGGGCTAGCTTTTTGCGCTCAAATAGCACACTTTCCTAACCAACCTGCGGCACCGTTTTCTGCCTACTCGAGCTACTCCGTAGGATACTAGCTCTTTGGGTCGGATCCGGATTACGCCTTCCCTTAAGGAACGCCGAGCTCTCTTTCTTTTGCAGCGGAATGTAGTCTTGGTTCTTGTGGGGGAGCGCCCACTCGAACCGGCGGTACTCACGAACCCTCAGCCGGGCGGCTGCTGATCCGAATGTAGGGTAATAACAAGCTTTATTGTCTTAAAAAGCCTTGGGCTCAATTACAATAAAAGGGAGTCTTTGATACTCTCGCAAGACCTGTTACAAACAACGAGCCCCTGGCTCACTGCACAGCTACCCCTGGATACACGGCACTCTTCAGGCTCTGTAGACCCCTTCACGTGACCTCTGAATCCTGTTCTACTTCTGACTAGAACCTGCTGTTGCTGATGACGATCTCTGTTGATCTTCAAGTAGGCACGTCGCATTCTCCCAATCGAGCTACACGACGATTTACCCTATCCACAGCCCGGGTCCCTCTTATAGAGACTAGGCTAACCTCAACGCGGCGCTTGCTTTGCACTTTTTGGAACTCTCTGCACTGGGAGCATTCAGTGCAGTATGAACCTTCGCTTTGAGGGCTTGTTGGCGATTTTAGCTTGGTGTAGTGATTTCAACTACTTCGAGGATGACTGCTCCCCTATATAAGCTATTAGTACGAATCCCAGGAGGCGGTAGGATGACACCGAGAAACGGCCGAAGGCCCCAATTTCCTCCTTAAAACCATACTACGCCGGGAACTGAACTTCTGAACCCCAGATCCCCAATTACTGTCCTTCTCTGAACTATCTGAGTTGCGACCTCCGATGAGTCCACTTTTGGACTGCGTCCACCCCGAGGGTGTCCGGCTTAACTCGATCCCTTTGTTGAATCTGACTTGCGCTCCAACGGTTGAGTTCCACTCCACAGCGTGTTCGCCTTATTGGAACACTGGTGCGAGTCCCAGGATAGGACTGCACTCGGTCGCGAGGGCGTTTTCCCTGCGTCCCTGATGTTGGACTCTCAAACCCCTGACAATAGGTCTGTCGTCAGCCAGTGACTTTTGTCGCTATATCGAGGAAGAAGCGGTAGTTGTATGGTTGTCATTTCTCAGTGGATTCTTCCTTCAAACACACAACGAGCATCGCCAGAGGGTTACCCAGGCCTTGCATTTAATGTTTTGCAGTTACAACATGATACCGTTCTACAACGTAGATTGGTATACAGACTTCAGGAACCTGGTATTTCCCCCGCCAATGGCGGTTGTGTCGAATGATGTTGCTTCTACTACTAAAGAACCTATTGACGAGGAAGAGGTAGATGCTGCCATTGATGCGTTAATTGTTGCCTCTTGTGCCCTTGGATGAAAAACCCTCTCTGCTACCAAAAAAAATGCCTCCCCGTTTTCTTTATTTCCTATTGTTGCCTAGACCACCTGCCCTATAGTGTGTATATAAGCCTGAAAAAGGCTATCATTTTGCATATGTAAAAGAATAGCTCAAATACTTGTATATTTTTTGGATTATGGCTTCCCTAGCCATTTTGCAATGTAAAAACTAAAGAATATATATAAATAGATATATATCTTTTTAAAAAATCCATGGCCTTTTCTTTCATTTTTTTTTCAGTTTTATGGGCTTTTATAGCATATGTGTTATTTCTCTGCACATGGGTGTGTTTTATGTAAAGAAATCCTGTTATTCCACCCTCTGTAATAATGGGTTAATTCCACAGAAACATAAACCAATTTCGAAAAAGACCGGCCAAAGAAAGGGAAATAAAATAAAGCACTATTCACATATGTACAAAATAGAACTCAACACCTAATGGAACAGCTTAAGATGAATCCCATTAACCGGGATTCCTAAGGGTTCCTGTTCCATATTTTCTAACTCAAAAGCATTATGCTCCTTGCACCGAATGATTTTAAAGGGACCCTCCCATAGGCTATCAAATTTACCATGTTGACCTGACTTAGCAGCCCTTTTATCATATTCCAGTACTAAGTCTCTGCACTTTAGGCCTTGGTCGAAAGCCTTCTTGTCAAACCATCGCTTGACCACTTGTTGATGGTTTGTCATAGCTATTAGGGAATTCTCCCTTTTTTCTTGCACTTCTAATAGTTCGGCAAGCCAAACTTCCATGGCGCCATTTTGTTCTATCTCGAGGGATTTCAACAATTGGAGTGTCAGAATCTCCATAAATATAGGTAACAGCGCCTCTTTCCCGCATACCAACTCATAAGGAGAATTCTTAAGGACTTGCTTAGGAGTTATGCGGTTTGCCCAGAGTGCTGCTTGGAGGTTTTTATATCATTCCCTCTGGTTGTCTGAACCAATCCTTTTAAGGAGCTAGACTAGGCTCTTGTTTGTTGACTCCGCTAGGTCGTTTCCCTGTGGGTAATAATTTGATTATGTTTTGAGGAATATTCCATTAGTTAATGTGAAGCGACAAACCTTTGTGCCTAGAAAAGCTCAGGCATTATCAGAAATGATAGTCTTCGGAGGACCGAACCTTGTCACCAGCTCTTCGAGGAAATCTACAATCGTTGTTTTTGTTGCGCTTTTAAGCGGAACGGCCTCCGTCCATCTTGTGAAGTAATTTGTGGCTGTCAGAATCCACTTGTTTCCAGCACTAGAAGCTGGGTTAATCATTCTGATGAAGTCCAGGCCCCATTGCACAAACGGTTTGTCTGCCACTATGGGTTTGAGAGGCATTAAGGAATTATTCCTTGTGTCAGTAAAGAACTAGCATTTTTTGCAAGATTTTACCACAAAGTGGGAGTCGTTAAAAAGTGTAGGCCAATAGTAACCAGCGCGCATGTAATTAATGGCAGTGGTCTTAGCAGAGAAGTGTCCACCTGCAGCACTATTGTGGAATGCATCAAGGATCCTCTTTGCTTGATCCGAAGTAACGCATCGCAGGAGAACGCCATTGAAATTCTTTTTGAAAAGGACTCCCTCTACTAGCGTATATCCACAATTTTGCAGCCAGTAATATCTCCTTTTTTGGGATGAGAGACCTAGCAGATACTTTCTAGTTTTCATGAACCTCATTCTATCAGTCAACCAGCAACCCTCCGATTTTGGTTCATTTATCAAGATGAGCTTCGGTTGCTCCTCTACGGCAAGTATCTCCTCGCTATGTGTCATGTATTCGTACAGTCCTCTTCCTCTAATAGTTTTAGTAGGTTTGACCTCAATGTCATATTCTAGGATCTTCGTGATTGAATTAGCTCTTTTTTCTGTGATCTCCCCTTCCATGATATATTCGCACACATTGGAATGTGCGACATACACAAACACCTTGTTGCACGAAATTAGATGGCGAAACTTTTTAAGTACCTTCACTATTGCAAAGGCCCACCTTTCAACAAAATTATAATTTGCCTCATATTCCTTCAAGGTTCGAGAGTAGAACGCCACTGGATGTTCTCATTTTCTTTCATCATCCTTTTGGGTTAGGATAGTAGCGATACTGGACTTGCTACCGAATGCATACATTATAAAATCCTTAGATTGATCTGGATTAACTAGTACCAGAGCTATGGAAATAGCTTCCTTGACTTTTTCAAAGGCTTCCCAAGCTTCAGTCGTCCACTTGAATGCCTGATCCTTCTTCAGCATCAGGGTGATCGGCTTAATTATTCCCACAAAGTCAGAAATAAACTTGCTAACAAAATTTACTTTGCCCAGGAAAGACTGAACACCTTTCTTATTCACCGGAAGGGGAAGTTCCTTGATAGCTTTCACCCATTTGGGGTCGATTGAAACCCATTCCTTAGATACCACATGTCCTAACAGCTTGCCTTGTGGTACTCCGAATACGCATTTTTTTGGATTTAGGGAAACTCCGAACTCCTGGCACTTTTGAAAAACTAATTCTAAGTGATCAAAATGATTGTCCTTAGATTTAGAAAACATAGTAAGATCATCCAAATAAATTAGAATAAACTTATTAATTAGTTCGCTGAATTCGATGTCCATCGCCCACTGGAATGTTTCCCCTGCATTGGATAAACCAAAATGAATTTTAGCATATGCAAATTTTCCCCACTTTGTAGTGAACGTAGTCTTGTGTTGATCCTCTTCCTTAACTCGGATCTAATTGTAGCCGGAGAAACTGTCCAGCAGAGAAAACATTTCCGATCCTGCAACCGTTTGTAGGATTGACTTCATTGAAGGTAGTGGATAATGGTCCTTTAGGGATGCTCTGTTTAGGTCTCAGAAGTCCACACACAAATGGATATCACCATTCTTCTTTCGGATCGAGACCAGATTTGATACCCAAGTACTATACTTGATTGGGAAGACAATGTGCAACTCAATGAGCTTAGTTAGCTCTTGTGCCATTAGAGCTTCAATTTTAGGATTTACTAGCCTATGTTTTTTTCGGACTGGTTTTGCACCTTATGTTAGCTCGATAGTGTGCTAAACGATATCAAGATCATATCCCTCCAGATCATCATAGGACCAGGCCACTACTCCATACTTTTTGTAGAAACTGATGAGCCTTTCTTTATCACGGTGCGGGACATTTTTACCGACTCGAAGATTCTTACCATCTGAGACCCGGAATTCCACATAATCACTTTTGTCTACTACGAACTTTTTTTTATCATTTCGGGCATCATCACAATCAAAAAAAAAATTGAGAGTAACCAACCCTTTCAAAAGCTTGTTAGATTTCAGATGCATAATTTTTCCTTCATAAGCTTCAACAATCTTTGGTTGAAGTTGATCGGCGAACTCCCCTGAGTGTTGGATAAACGAGACGATGTGTTCATCACTTTCAAAAACTTGCCAACTCTAATCATTGTTAGGGATCGTTGGTCGAACTAGTACTCATACTAAATGCTCGTTATGTATAAGGTCAGAGACAGGATCAAACTGAGCACCAATCACGGCCATGCGATCTGCATTACTATTTTGTCCTCGGGTAATAGTCTAGATGTTGAAGGCTTTAAAACCCTCAACCAGGTCCCAGACTCGGTGCCGATAGGATCTCATGCAGACATTCCTTGCCACAGAATCTCCTCAGACTTGGTTGACTACTAGTTCAGAATCTCTGAACACCATTAATTGCTTAATGCCCATTCGTTCTGCAAGGCTTAAGCCTTGGACTAATCCTTCATATTTAGCCTCATTGTTTGAGCAGGTGAAATGAAAATGGAAAGACCTTAACAATTCTTCATTTTGTGGGGATATTAGATATATCCCCACTCCAGCACCCACTTTTCTTCTTGCTCCATCAAAGTATAGTGTCCAAAGCTCGCTTGCTTGGCTTCCTTCGGACTCTTTGGCAACCTTTGGGAATACTTGGTCTTCATCATAAATTACATAGGTTCCCAATCTTGTAGCATGGTAATTTCCGAAAGGATCATTGTCCATGTGTTCACTCAAAAGAGAATCTTCTTTGTCATTTCGGTCTCCGCTCACCTTTTCTTCCTCCAGTAATTCAATGCAATACATTTCTTGCTTGGTGATAGAGGTATGCGCGGCTTCAAAATTGATCAAGGCTTCGTCTGTTACATGTTCAAAATGTAAAGCCTCTGATTCTATCTTCATTTTTGCATTATGCTTGGTCCTGAGTATCAGATGTGACCAATCCAAGAACAGGTATCCGCCCACCTTTGAAGTAAATTTTTGAGATAGAGACCAAACATAGGAGGAACATCTATGATCACAGTGTCTTGCGGCACTGTGATACTAGGGAAAACAAATAGAGTTAAAGGAAGTTTTTTGATGACACCTATGGTTTCAACTTTGTTCCCATCAAGCTACATTACCTCTCTTTTCATAGCTTCATAGCTGAGTCCTAAAGCTTCAACTATCTATTTAGGCATAACCATGGTACTAGCACTAGAATCAATCATAGCATTGTGCAATAACTTTTTTCCTATAATGAGAGTCAAGAAGAAGGGTTGAGGTTTTAACTTATCCCTAACCTCGGCAGGGGATTCCTTTGTATTGTTTGTAAGGACTTTAGCTGCCGATATTTGATTAACAACCTCTACACTAGAAAACTGCTCTGTTGGCACTGTATTCACCTCTTCTTGAAGCGCCTTCTATAATAGCGTCTTTTGCTCTAGGATAGCTAGAATGTCCCATAGAGATACATTAGTGGATGACTTCTTCAATTCTTCGACCACATTAAAAGGTGAAAAGCTCGAAGGTTTTTGCTGCTTCACTCTTGATGTTATAAGTTCCTTCTATGGTTGGGATGGTAGCGAGGTGGTGGAAGTGTCAGGAATCTGATCGGAAGCACTTTTGAGTTGCGGGCTGACTAGATGCAAAACAATTGACTCACCGGTGAATCTCCTCTTTGAGCACATGTTATAATCAGATTGCACTTGCGGTGTTTTGGGTATGAACCCGTCATCAGCAAACACCATTTCTTCTTCCTCCATCTAGGAGAAAAGTGTGTGATCAGGAGCAATATCGGATTCTTTTTCTAAATACATTCCTTGCATTTGCCCATAAGAACCACACTCTCCATTTTTGGTGAGGCATATATATAACCCACGTGATCTATTGTCGCGCCTTGGTTGCGTTGCTCTACCACCTTTTGTTACAAGTTGTCACGCGGACAGTTTTGAGGCATATGTGCATCGCTGCAAGAGAAGTACCATGGATTGATATCATCAATAAAGTTGTTCTGCCATGCGGTTAATTCTCTACTCGAGCTTGGCGACATGCTCGTCAGTGGAGTAGGCACCGGCACCATTTGGTTTGCGGTCGGAGCTAGTGGATTAGTATGAGGCGTGCCCTGGTACTGATTCTACTGATATGAGGACCGCCCGCCTTGATAGTTTTGATATGCAAGCTTCGGAGGTATTGATTGGTTCTGCTTAAGAGCAGTTATATCATTTGTCATGGTTCGCAACATCTCTTTGAGGTCGCTCATTTCATCTTTGTAAGAACCTGATGTAGAGGCCACATTTTGTGGGGTTGTTGCAATGTGTACATTGTCTGGGTAGTTGTGGGCGCACTAGTTGACGCAACCTCTTGCGCGGGGATCGATATTTCAGGAAATATCGGCATAATAGGTCGAGGTGGTAATTTTTTGCAATCTATTAAATGATTCTCGGCTTTGACAGCGACACCATAAGCATCTAGTAGAGTAGCTCCTCCCAAAGACTTGATCATCACTGAAATGTCAAAATTGATGGACTTTAGATAAAATATGAATGCCAACTCAAGAGTCGGGCATATAGTAACAGAATCCTCTACCAATTTGTGTGAAATCGGGCATTAAAATCTGTCAGAGCCTCCTGGGGGGCTCATTTTATGAAAAATAGTTGATAATGCAGTGAAGAATGATCTTCATCCTTTGAGAACCTCTCATAGAACGGATCTCTCAGCTCGTCTTAGGTGCGAATAGTATTAGGTGACAGTGTTCGGTACCAATCCAGCGCCTTGCCTTTAAAAGACGCGGAAAGAAGCCTTAGAGCTACATTTTTCGTTGTAATCCTATGTACCAGACATACATTTGCCACATCTTGCAAATGTTCTTTTGGTGTTCTTGAGCCATCTCCAGTAAACTTGGGTATAGCTTTCATGGCTAAAACTGGGATAGCGCCCTAGACAGCGAGTGCTACTAGGGCTGCTAGGGAACTTCCGGCGTCCCATGCCACGTAATTTTTGTTAGCAACCGACAACATGGTGAGAGGAATGGGTGGCGGGAATGGAATTGTTACCAGCTGATTTGTGACTCGCACTATTCCTAGTGGAGGTAATAGTAAACTGGGGTTGCCTACGGTTTGGGATCTAGTTACAGGTTGATGGCTCATACACCCTTCTAAAATGCAATTTCATTTAAGCTCGGTCCCACCAAGCATGCCAGAAAAATAACAAATTGTTGACGCCAAAATTTGACGAGGTAACAGTGTCTTATGGGAAACTCAGTTTATGGGGGACCTTTTCGCTAAACTGAGTGACCTCCGAATTTTTAGAGAATCTGGCTTCTTCTATAATGGGGGGGATGGAAAGGAAAAAGGAAATAGATATAATAAAATAAAATCTAACCTAAGGCGATGTGCCAAGACTTAATGATAGGCACGATAAATCATAGATCTAAGGGCCTGAATGGTGTTGTAGTGTTCCAGAACATTAGAAACTCAAGATTACAACATAGACAATCCATTCATTGACATAAAACAATATTGCATACATTCCTACTGCCAAGAAGAGTCATTAGACATGGTCTAGGTCAGTAAAATTGCATTCAACATATATAGAAGTTCTTAAATGAAATGTCCACACAATAAAAGCACAGTTTACAGTTTGATCAAATAGCATGAAAAAAATAGAAAGGTCGAACAATGGCACAGTCTGAGAATATTTGTAATAAAATAAAATAGCAATAAACGCCTGGCGTCTTTAACTAAAACCAGCATTTTTTTTCAAATTTTGAACCCTTTTCTCACAACAAAGAAAAGTATATAAAGCAGGGAAAAACCCCCACCGCTTCGAAGAGCAACAACAGAAAATATTTTGCAATCCCCTGGCAATGATGCAAGAATCAGAATGTTCTCAAAGCTATTGCAACAGAATCAATCTGGAACTAAGCATCTGGTCACTCCAAGCATAGGTGCATCCTCTGCAAATGATGGTGGTGGTCCCAGCAAGGCCTGATCAGACAAGTGTCATCCTCCTATGTGAATGATTATGACACGCAGTGGCCAATAGCATCATTCGGTTCATCTAGTCTATAGCCCAAATATGAGATCTGTTGGCTAGGCACGTGGTAGCCTTTCGCTGCCCGTATGAACCCTTTTCTTTTTCCACTGAGAACTTGTGTTAACGCTACACGTGTCAAATGGGTCGAGCACTTCATCAACAATGCAAGGAACAATTACCAGTCGGGCGCAAAAGAGACGTGTGGTAGTGTTTCGCTGCCCATAGTTGCTACTTCATCTCTATGTGGAAAGATTTGTGAATAGCGGACACGTAGCAAGTGTACACCACAGATAGCAATTGTGGGGCCCGCCAAAACCTTTTAGGAATGAGGGATTCCAGGCACCCGAGCATAGCTCAATGAGGTAGCAAGAAGGCATGATCAAAAGTATCCCGCAGCCGCAACACGTGGAAGCATAGCGGAGTTTCCTGGAATGTGAAGGAATGCAGAGACTCAGGATTGTGAGGAGTAGACACGTGGAGCGGCTGAGCAGAACCTAGATAAAACTCTGAGTTGACTTTGCGATGCATGGGCCGATGCATAGAGGAAAAATACACCCGAAGGGAGCTAGTTAAATATTTATTAACAGTAACATGTCAAAAACTATCAAATTTACCTTGGTTTTCTCTTATAACAAGATTTGGCATGTCTAAGTGTGCAAGATTGTGCTAGTGGTCACCCTCTGTATAATATAAAAATAGACAAATATATTTGAATTATTCTAAAGATCTGCTCCATCAAAATATATAATGATAATAAAACTTCTTCATATTTAATATATCCTTGACCCGACAACACTTGGGTAAGACAAAATTGATCAAGTAAGCATCTACATCATTTCCTATTATAATATTTATATCAGGATTCAACTACATAGTTTTGAGTTGAACTAATTGACATATATTTCATTAGTACTTGTTTTCACGAACCCATCTCTCATGAAGATGAATGGTGCACTTAGCACTCATTGCATCTTGGTGATGCTCACAAGGGTGATGCATTGAGACTTTATAAGAGGTCACTTATCCAGATACTACTCATATATATGGAAGTGTATAATAGGAAACAAGAATTCAAATGATCTATCAAAAGCCACCCAACAATCAGATTTGGCATATTGATGAGATAACAATATGGAAGTAAATAGTAATTACTTAATCGTATAGATAGTCAATGTCTAGAAAAACATTAAAAAATGTAAAATCCCTCATCTATAAGACAAGAAAATAATATTAAAATCCTAATTACCTCAAATGGGGAAATACAAATATTCAATCTTTAATAAAAAATATTGAAAACGTCTCTTCGATCCATGTTGTGCAATGGTTTAAAATGTCCATTCAAAAAAAGAGTTTTTGAAGTTCAATTTGTTAGGAAAAAGGTGTATCAACCTTTGATTATTCTTAGCATGTTGAATTATTTAATGTTGAAATTATATCTGATAATTATCCCATGTTGTTTTATGAGTTACAACTTGTAGTTTCTATTTCCAAGGAGGAGTCCAGTTGGAAGTTACCATTTACAGGTGGAGTTGTACATGAAGGCAATTTCTATTTCATGTTGAGTTTGCATGGAATGTGAGCTTTGGAGGTGCAGTAATATTTTGGCAGGTGTGGGTTTTGCATGTGCAGGTTTAGTGACAACTGGCAAGTTGTAATATTGCATGTGTTGATAATTGGAAACTTGCAGTTATGCATGTGTAGTGGTTTTGGCACTTTCCATGTTGCATCTTCAGCCTTGTGCATTGGATTTTAGAAATGTCTAATTAATGCATTGTAAGCTCCTATATATTGAGCATTTATATTTTGGAGTTGTAGATTGTTGTTTTGTTGAAGTATCATTATGCTACTGGAATTATTCCAAAATTGAGAAGAAGTGTGAAGACTTGCAAGAGCGTGGCTCTATAATTATATTGTAGCTTGTTTGTTGTTATTGAATAATATAATTGAGTTGTGTTTTGGAGTGTAGGGTTTTTCTCTTGAAAGGGTTTTCCCCACGTAAATTATGTGTTTTTTTTTCATTGTTTATCTAATGATGATATGTATGTGCATCTAAATCTGTAATATTTTAAAGGTGCTTAAGAAAAAAATTCAACTCTCTTTTGATTATATTAGTGTAGGAAGCATCTTACACACACTCGGCTTCCTTTTAGTTGGTATCAAAGTCTAGTCAGCCTTGATTCTATTGTTGGGTTTGAAGGTTTTTTGAGCTAATCTTTGTTTTAGTGGGAGTTTTGCAAAAGAATATTTCATGATCTTGTTGTAGGAAAAAGATGGCAAAAACATCTAGTAGAATTGAAATGGAGAATTTTAATGGAAAAAACTTCAAGTTATGGAATTTGAAGATGGAGGATATGCTTGTGGATAGAGATATGTGGGCTGCAATTTCTGATACAAAATCAGCTAGCACAACCCAAGAAGAGTGGGATCTGATGATAAGACTCTATTTGGTTGATTTTGTGCTTCTAAACATCCATGAAGAAAAAACTACAAAATATCTTTGGAAGAAACTTGGAGATGTTTATCAAGCTAAATCTCTAGTAAACAAGTTATTACTATGAAAAAATTGTATTCTATGAAGATGAAAGATGGAGGATCTTTGCAAATCACCTGAATGCCTTTAACATGATGATGAGCACAACTGAGTTTTGTTGGTGACAAAATTGAAGACCAGGATCGTTACATGCTTCTATTATGTTATTTGTCAGACTCGTGGGATCACCTAAAAATGGTCATTGGAAGTACTACAACCAATTTTAAGATGGATAATGTGGTTGCATTGTTGTTATCTAAAGAGATGCAAAGGGATTTTTTTAAAGATGGCCAAGGCATGGAAGATCCAAAAAGAAAGGCAAGAAAAAGGACACAATGTTGGAATTGCAGCAAATATGGTCATTTTTGCAAAGAGTGCAAGGAGGAGAAAAAAAAGAAAGGTAAAAAATAATTTCTCAAACTCTAACTCTGGAAAATCCTCTCAAGATGATGCAAATTCCTTTGTCGTAGCCTTGGCAACCCATGCATCAAAATATGTGTGGTTAATAAAATCGGGCGCTTCTTTCCACATGACCTTGCAAAGGGGTTGGTTCTCAAATTATGAAGAATATGATGGTGGAAGGTGTATCTAGGTGATGAATCTCATCTGAATATTGTTGTTCATGGTAGATTCAAGAGTAGATTCATTGATGGTAGAGTGAAGGGGATTGATGGTGTCCTACATATCCCGGGTTTGGCATAGAACCTACTCTTAGTGAGTAAATTGAAGATTCAAGTGTGCAAGTTGTTTTCTTGAGTGTAGGATGTAAGATAACGAATGGATCTACGGTGATGACTAAGGGTGTTTGGATCGGCACCTTGTACAAGCTAGATGCATGCATGGTTCAGTGCAATAGTTCTACTGACAAGTCAAAGAAGAGACCTTTGGATGTAATGTCCCTAATAGGAGTTATACCAAATCTATTCTAAATTATCAATTTTCCAAGCAATGGGCCCTAGAGGATACCTTGGATTGATTTATCCCCTATAGACAAGTTAGATATCCATCACTAAAATAGCCTAACAAGTAGAATATTAGTACTCCACATTGAACATCAGAATTAAGCATTAGTAACTCTATATTAAATATCATAATTAACATTAGCAACTTCATAATGAACTAACTAATCCAATCACTAACCTACCTTGGCGTTTCTCAATTATGGATAACATGAAAGACGATGTTGATAGGATATTTTGATCTCTCCCTCCTCATGTGGTGCATGCCATGCATATGAGGGGGTCTCCTAGGCCTCATGTGATGCATGCCATTCATATGAGATGACCTAGTGAGACTCTTAATCCCCTTGTCATCATCATTGTTCCATTTCCCATAATTGATCCTACCCTCTTGTTACACCATGGTAGGAAGGTGAGATTACAATGGTTAATCCAGTAATCAATCTAGACCCAAAGGCAAGTACCCCTCTAGCACATGTGGGCTCATCTTGTCCCCCCTGAGTGGCATATCTAGGAGATACACTTTGTTGCATTCCCTTTATAATCCTTCTTTCCCTTCTCGTGGTAAAACAATGTGCACACTAGACTACTAACTTAACACTTAAGGTATATCCTTAAAACATGAGTATATTTTCACAAGATATACTAGTGTATGAACCATTAAGTCTACTCAAACAACCTACTATAATTCTACATAAAGGACTTTATCACAATATAAATTAACTCATAAATCTAAACTATTATGTTATCTACTATACTCTAAATCATAATTCTACTAATTATAATTTAGAACCACAATTGTACTAACTATAATCATGACTATATTAAGCATAAGCAAAAATCAGAACACACACACACACACACAAACACACACACATATATATACATATACATATTATATATATATATGTATACCATTGTTGGTTGATCATTATTTTCCTTTCTTTCTTATCTTATATTTCATTTTTGATGCCCATTGCTTGAAAGCCTCCCCCCTCAAATATCCCCAATTAGATAAGGTACATGTCTTTTGATGGCAATCGTACCACTTAAAAGGAGCACACCCCTTTGTATATGCTAATTGTTACCTTTTCACTTAACTGATGCTCTTTAATTATTAGTAGAGGGTCTTTGGGATAATCATTGTTGAGTTTTACCCCTTATATTTATTCTCTCATTGTTGTAATAGGAATTGTTGCCTGACAATTAATATTAATTATTGTTATTTCAATCGTTGATCTCCCTTAATGATTTTCTGCTCCTTAATCTCCTTAATAACTCTGACAAGGGTGATTTCATTCCTTATTAATTTATTTAAATCTTCTTACACAAATTAGCCAGGTATTCATTAAATATTTGTTGTTTCCTTTTGTTATTGTCTTTTAATATGAACTTGCTACCATATTAATTGCACATTTAGCTTATTGTTTTTAATATATTAATTTTAATTCATAGTTGCTTTAAAACTTATTTCCAATAGTTTATATTAATATATTATATGATTATTTAAATATATATATATAATGATTATAATAATATTTAATTTGTCAAAATTTATATTTTTATTTTCAGTATCTATATTGTTATTCATTTTATTTACTTATTTGTATTTCAATACTTCATAGCATTAAATCACTAATATGTATTTTGTTATTTTTTATTTATTTGCATTTAAATGTGTTACTATTTTGGGGACATGATAGCCCTCCCCGCACAAGATTGCTTGTACTCAAGCAATCACAAATTCCAAATATCTTTTCACATTAGGAGTCACATCCTTTCACACCTCCTCCCTATTCTGTAAGTCTCTTGCAAGGTTAACTAAGCTTCTATTCTTAATTGGATTCTTCCATTGAAATGCTCTCCTTTTGTATCACAAATTTGAGGGAGCCACACCTTTCCACTTCAATAGTCACAACTCTTTATTATTGCACTTGGATACTAATAGTAATTCAGTTTAGATAAGTTAATTTGTTAGTGCCTCCCAACCCCAATAATTTTGATAGACAACATTAACATGTTCATAATTTTTTAAGCATAAAGTAAACACAATGATGAGCTCCACATGAATCATAAATTAAAGTAGACAACCAAGTAGCTCATCCAAGCAGGCAAGTAGCTCAAGCACACAGGCAGGTAGCTCAAACAAGCAAACAAGTATCTCAAGCAAGCAAGCAAAGCACATAGGCAAGTAGCTCAAGCAAGCAAACAAGTAGGTGAAGTAGACACGTAAACACCTCAACCACATAGGCAAGTAGATTAACCATACATGCAACCAGATCAAGTAGGAAAGTAGGTAGCTCAAGCACGCAAGCAACCAACTCAAGCAAGTAGGCAAGTAGCTCAAGCACACAATCAAATAGCTCAAGCAAGTAGGCAACCAGCTTAAGTAGACAAGCAAGTAGGTCAAGAATGAAAGCAACCAACTCAAGCAAGTAGGAAAGTAGCTCAAGCACACAAGCAACCAGCTCAAGCAAGTAGGAAAGTAGCTCAAGCACTCAACCAAGTAGCTCAAGCACGCAACCAAGTAGCTCAAGAAAACAGCCAACTAGCTCAAGCAACCTGATAGACAACTTTTTTAACATTTTCATAGTTTTTATGCATAAAGTAATTATAATAACACATCTTGTTGAAGATGCATGAAGTAACACATCGATACATGTGATACATAAAGTATAAATATGAGGCATGAATCTACGTAATACATAGAGTATACACAAGAAGCATGAAGCGTATATGTGAAAAATACATGAAGTATACGCATGAGTACATGAAGTCACAAAGCATACATATGAATACATGTAAGTTGTAAGGTATACACTTAAATATGTAAGTCGCATGAATAAATGTATACACATGAGTGCACACAAGTCACAAAGCATGTAGTTTGCAAAGCATACACTTAAATACACGTAAGTCACAAAGTATACACTTGGATACACTTGAATACACATAAGCCACAAAGTATGCACTTGAATACACGTAAGTCGCAAGGAATAAAATTGAATACACATAAGCCACAAGGTATACACTTGAATACACTCGAATACACATAAACCACAAGGTATACACTTGAATACACATAAGCCACAAAGTACACATTTGAATATGCATAAGCCACAAAGTATACACTTGAATACACATAGGTCACAAGGTATACACTTGAAGACACTCAAATACACATAAGTCACAAGGTATACACTTGAATACACATACATAAGAAGCATGAAGCATACATAGGATGGCAGGAAAGATGCTTTGATACCACTTTTAATGTCCCTAATAGGAGTTATACCAAATCTATTCTAAATTATCAATTTTCCAAGCAATGGGCCCTAGAGGATACCTTGGATTGATTTAGCCCCTACAAACAAGTTAGAGATCCATCACTAAAATAGCCTAACAAGTAGAATATTAGTACTCCACATTGAACATCAAAATTAAGCAGGAGTAACTCTATATTAAATATCATAATTAGCATTAGCAACTTCATAATGAACTAACTAATCCAATCACTAACCTACCTTGGGGTTGCTCAATTATGGATCACATGAAAGAGGATGTTGATAAGATATCTCGGTCTCTTTCTCCTCATGTGGCACATGCCATTCATATGAGATGACCTAGTGAGACTCTTAATCCCCTTCTCATCATCCTTGTTCCATTTCCCATAATTGATCCTCCCCCCTTGTTACACCATGGTAGGAAGGTGAGATTACAATGGTTACTCTAGTGATAAATCTACACCCAAAGGCAAGTACCCCTCTGGCCCATGTGGGCTCATCTTGTCCCCCCCCCCCTTGAGTGGCATATCTAGGAGATACCCTTTTGCCGCATTCCCTTTGTAATCCTTCTTTCCCTTATCGTGGTAGAACAATGTGCACACTAGACTACTAACTTAACACTTAAGGTATATCCTTAAAACATGAGTATATTATCACAAGATATACTAGTAAATGAACCATTAAGTCTACTCAAACAACCTACTATAATTCTACATAAAGGACTTTATCACAAAATAAATTAACTCATAAATCAGAACTATTATGTTATCTACTATACTCTAAATCATAATTCTACTAATTATACTCTAAATCATAATTCTACTAACTATAATCATGACTATATTAAGCATAAACTAAAATGAAAACTTTTATATCTATATATATATACATTGTAGACATGGAAAATGTACTAATTGGCATTACATGCTTGATCCCAACTATTAACACTATTTCATCCCTAATCATCCCTCAGTCTAACCATTTAATCGAATACCATTATTTGATTAAATTCATCAATTTTCCTCTCTTAATTAAATAAATCAATCTGATCTAATTAACCTTAGCTCCTTTATTTAATTAAATAAATCAATTTTTATTTAATTAATCTCTAAATTCAATAATCTTATTAAATTAAATAAATTAAACCTTTATTTTATTTAATCTAACCATCATCCCCTTTAGCTAAATAAATCAAAATATTTATTTAACTATCTCTAAGATCACATTCCTCTCATCTTTGATTTAAATTAACTCATAAATCTAAGTCAAATTTGTCACATCATCTAATCCCTCATTAAATTAATTGACCCTTGATTAATTTAATCCTAATTCATGTCACATCCTCTAGCTTTTTCCACTTGCACATGAAAATAGATTTAATTCATTTATTAAATCCTTATTTTCTCTCAACATGGTATAATAGAGGAATATTCCTTCAAATTTGAAATCTTTCCAAGTGGACTTTGTCCTTCCACCAACACATTTATTTCATCTTTGCATTGATCCAAGTGGCATTTAAGACATTCATTTTTCCCTCTTACATGTCATTTCATTATTTTCAAATTCCACCTAAATGCATTTATGGGCACATTCATCAAAATGTGTACATCCTTCATCCACCCATCTCTTGACAAGTGGCACCTTGCCATTGGTTAAAAGTTAGTCCCACATTGCCTCATTTTGGGAATTTCTCCAACTTTTCATTCTATAAATAGGAGGCTTATTTCCTCATTTCATCATGGACAATTTGAGCAAACTTACTATACTCAAATCAATAGCAATTATCATCCATTTTCATCAAATCTTAGCTAGGTTATGTAGATTTCTCATCTTGGAGAATACATGAATCTTCAACAAAGCGGATCAATCTTCATCAAATCATCAAAGCTTGCATAGGAGTTGGGAAAGGGCCAATCTCCACATCAAATTGGCACCAACTCCCCCATAAGATCAAGATTTTGCATATTCTCAATAGGATTTAATCTATTTCATTGCTTTACGTTGTATTCTTGCTTTCATTTCTATTTTGAATATGATTAAATGCATTTTATGGGGAACTTTGGTCTTAACTTGCATTTGAATCCTCTAATGTGTTTGTTTGTTGTCTATTGCAGGTATTAGGATCTTGGTTCACACATTTGGCGCTAGAAGGAGGGCAGACCAGAAGTTTAAATCACGTTTTTCATCGAAATTCTATACTTTTTTTGTTGTTGTGTGTCAATAGGAAACTCCACCGCTAGCAGACCAGCATCGTAGTATAGAACCGTTGGCATCCCAATGTTGCCATATAGCCCCGCTACAAACTCAAAACAACGACGCTCAAGTGTTCCCCCCAGAATTCAAAATCTCAAATTGCACTGCTGGGTCTATTCTCGCACGCTGGAAATTTCAAATTTCAAACTCCACCACTGATCAAAAGAGTGACACCTTCACAGTATTTGTCCTTGCTGTAGAGCGACGCTGACTGGTAAGCGGTGTTGTATAGCACCACTAGAGTTTTTAAATTGCACCACCTGTGCAAGTTCCACCACTGAAGGGAAAATAAAAAGTGAAATTTAGTTTTTTTTTATGACATGTGCTTTTTTTCAATTCTAACCATTTGGATCATTATTTGATTTCCTAACCTTTGTTTCACAAATCCGACTAGTTTTCTTGTAGGTTGGCTTGATCAAAGGTGAAGGAGAAAAGAGGCATAATGACATCATTCTTTCATGATACCAAGTGTTTTTTAACACTTTAGTGTTTGTTTAACACTCTTAGAGGACTCACAATTTCTCTTAAAGAAATTTTATTATCTTTCATGCTTAGGACCTACTAAATTTCTTTTGGGCTCTAAAAAAGAACATTTCAATTTTTGCTACAAAAGGGCTTAAAAATGAAATTTAGGACACAAACTCACTAGATTTGGTTTAAGGATTAACAATTGAACAAGGCTAATTTTCACATTTCCTTTGGTGCTTAAAAAGAATTCATTATTGCTTTGTGGGTTTAAAAAGAACATGTGCTACTTTGTTTTGTAAGTGCTTACTCAAAGTGTTACCATTAACGTATGCGCTTCTCTCGTGCCTCATGGCAATCTTGAGAATCAAAAGACATTTTGGTGGTCTTAAGTTGAGTAAAGTAATTACCTCCACACTTCATTTTGGGATTAAAATTGAACACATCTTGCGAGTGTGAGTGGAACATATTGCATGTGTTCTCCCTTTGTTTCTAAACGAAGGTTGATCAAACTATGAATATTTTTGCTTGCTTTTGTTTATCTTAGAGGGCCTGCCTTGTGGGAAAAAGTACTCACCCAAGGGAACGACCCACCAGTGACACACTAAAGCCAAGTGTATATCCAACCAGAATATAAAAGTGGGTATTAGAACAAAGGCCAGTATCACGCGGTTGGTCCCGACGAGAAGGGCAGTAATGGTCTCTCACTGCATGTGTCAATCTCCACGAACGGAAAGTCTGAATTAAAAACCTTGTGTAGAAAGGCCAAAATCCCTATCTATTTGTTGGTGCAAGAACGGTCGTTCTGAAGCCGCCCCACATTTTTACAGATTTTAGTAGAGATGGAAGGTATTCCATGGGAGATTCATGGGTATTGAT
Organism: Sequoia sempervirens; assembly: GCA_007258455.2. Lineage (NCBI taxonomy): Eukaryota > Viridiplantae > Streptophyta > Pinopsida > Cupressales > Cupressaceae > Sequoia > Sequoia sempervirens. The sequence goes on from VDFB02081129.1 coordinate 40,041, forward strand.
GCTTGGCTGCCCCAAAATAAGTGTTGAGCCGTGGAGGGGAGCCAGTGGGGTCAAGCATCTAACCATCTGCTGAAAGTAAGCGTAATTGGACTTGTCTGAGTGGGGACTCAACAAATATTGTCTCAAATATCCATAGGGTTCTACTTGTTCTTGAAATCAAAACACATTTCTTGATCGAAAACATTGGAAAACAAACATTTAACATGAGCATCAAATCCCAAAACCTTTAGGAGAAGCAAATATCCTTGAACGAATTCACATGCCCTTGCTTTCCCTTGGGATTCATATCCTTAGAGGCTTCTATGCACTTGAATTTTATCTCAATTTTCTCCTACTAAAGTAAACATTACGTAACTCTTGCATTGGTTTCCTCGATTTCCACATAATACACTTTGTGGGTTGAGAAGAAATTAAAACATTAGACATCTAGTTTCAAAACTTAATCAAGAATTTTTTGTGGTAAAACGAACTCATTAAGCCAAGACTAAAAACAATTGAATCCCACACATGTGTCCCAAATGATTTCACGCAAGATCAAGATAAAGAAACCAAAGGTAAAAGCTCTTAGTCCAAAGGATCACCAAAAGCGTCTCTCAACGCTATACAAATTCAGACGAAGACTGCTTTTTAACTTTTATAGAAGAGCTTGAAGAAATAATCCAAACTTCTATGAGTTCTTTTGTCAACAAAATCCAAATCTTTTTCGGGAACTTGCACACCTTGTCTAGAGAAAATCGTGTTCTTCAAAACCGAGGTCTAGTAAGCAAGTGTTATTTTTAGGCAAACATAGGATCAAAATCAAACCTTCATCCATCTTTTAACATGAAAATCATCTCATCATCAAATCTTTGAAAATATTGGAAAAATCCTTCATGTTAAACTTTGGGCAAATCATTTGAAACAAATCCAATTCATCTTGTTTGATTAGATGTGTGTAGATTCATCCTTCTCCATATATTTAGTCAAATTATCAAACCTTGTGGATAAATTTATCCCTTGATAACATCCAACATCTTGGGATTTAGGAGTTCATAATCCAAGATCAAAACCCAATCAAAAAATCATCTTGTTTGGTTGGATCAAGCGATCCTTTAACTAGCTTTCCTTCATCATCGCAAAACCCTATAGAGGAAAGTCAAGTAGAGGATATCACTAACAATACCTTTTGAATGACACAAGATCAAATCACTGAGATGGTCCAAAACCCAGAGAATCATAGAATCATTAACGTCATGATGAGACTCAATCCCGCACTCTACATGCTTGAATTAGCAAAATAAGGGGCTAAACTCCCTTCTAATTTCAATGGAAACACCTTTTGAGGCCATGCATCTGATTACATCCATGCCCCCAATCTCATCTACACCTCTATTCCAAAGCATCATTCAACCCATCCCCCAAATCACATCATCCATCGCCCCAACTCAACCCATCGTCAACAAAGGGAGTGCATTTCTTAGTGCATTACAAAAACACCCCCTTATAAATAATCAAGAGTTAGATGCAAACACCATCTTGGTGCAATCCATCCCACAAAATACATCACATCCACATGTCCCCCTCACCTTTCATGATCCTAACAATCCATCATCATCATTTCACGTGACACCTCTCCCCATAACCTCGCAAGGAGAAGGAGACATATTTGAACCAGGAGACATCTTTTTCACTACATCTACATCATTCCCCCAAGGGAGTATTCCACTCACATTTCCACCATTTCCTCCCTTGCCACCAATGTCGACATCACCTCTTGGTTTAGGGCTTCCCCCTTTACCAAATATCAATCAACAAAATCAAATCAACCCGTTGATCGCTAATCAGAATATCTTGTCATCAAACTCTCAACAACAGATGAAAACCATCCCAACAACGCAAGTCACCACCATCACATCATCCACCATCCCCCATGTATCTCAAATCATGGTCTCTCAAGGACCAAATGTATCAATCACACCATCCACCACCACAATCCCAATCATCAATACGACGATAACTCTCACCACAGCAGCAAACATTATACCAAATCCGCCACCACCACCTCCACCACCAAACACAAATGTATCAAGCCAATATAGCATTGCATTGCAAGTTTCTCAACAAGCTACCTATCAAAAGGCACTTCATAAAATCCAAAACTAACAAGCAGCGCAAGCCACCCAAACAACGCAAGCCGCTCAAGCCATTGAAGCCGCGCAAGCCACTCTAGCCACGCAACAAGCACAACAAGTGCAGAAGGTTGCTCAAGTCCAAGCCCTATTACAACAACAACAAGCTACCCAAGCACAAGCACAAGCACAAGCCCAAGCATAGGTGCAAGTGCAAGCTCAAGCCCAGTACCAAGCTCAACAGGCGTAGGCACAAGTACAAGCACAAGCACAAGCACAATATCCTACAAAACAATAAGTGGCTCAGCAACAAGTATACCAGCAAGCGTTGAAACAATACCAAGAGAAGCAAGAGGCAGCCCAACTAGCAGCCCAACAATAAGCATTGTTGGTACAACAAGCATTGTTGGTACAACAACAAGCTCAGTAGCAAGCACTACTAGCGCAACAGCAACAGGATCAACAACAAGCGTTGTTGATACAGTAGCAAGTGCAAGCATACTTGGCACAAAAGAATGTGAAAGTACCATCCATCAACACAAATCCACCCATCCCTCCAACAGGTAAACCATCACAAAACACCTTCATCCCACCCCCTGATCCGCAAAAAGATGTAGCAACACAGATCAAGTTACTCTCACAACAAGTACTTGACCTTCAATCAAGGAGAACCATAAAAACACCAAGCAACTTGTGTCCTTATCCATTTGATAGGATCCTTGTAATGAAACCATTCCCAAAGGGATTCGAGATCCCCAAATTCGATAAATACTATGGGATGGGTAACCCTGAAGATCACATCAGGGAATTTCAGATTCATTGCATGGAAGTTGCATATGACGTTACTTATTTGATGCAGCTATTTCCTAAAAGTCTGGATGGCCATGCCATCGAGTGGTTCTCTCGCCTTCCTCCTGGCATCAAGAAGTTCCAAGAGATTTTGGACGCATTCATTAAAAATTACGCATTTAATATCGGTATGGATGTCAACCTCGAAGAACTATCAACTCTTAAACAAGGAAAGAATGAATCATTTGCTTCCTTCTTACAATGATGGTGATCCAAGGCCAATAGGAGAAAATGGGCCATGCTAGAGGAACAAAAAGTGTGCACAATCATCTCCAACCTCGACAGAGCTCTAGCATTCCATCTCAAGGTGTAAGGGATCACCACATACGATCAATTGATCCCTAAGGAACTCAACATCGAACGATCCCTTATTTCACAAGGAGGGACACCCACGTATCCAGAACAACAAAATAATCGCCCATCCAGCAGCTATAACGAGAAACCTCACACATGGGCAAGAAACAAGAATATCACAAACGATGGTGTGGTTGATGCTAAGGTCATGATTAGTGCTCCGAGGAAAAATAATCAAACCTACCAACAACCGCAAAACAACAATCGGAACAACACCAAAACCAACGCAGCATTACAACACCAACCAACCAAAAATCAAGTTAATAACCTAAATAATCAAGGGGGACCACCCTCACAAAATAAAAATCCTCCTAAGCAAAAATACATGGCCCTTGGGGAACCACTCGAGGTTGTCAAGAAGAAATTGATAAATGAAAACCTCATCAAGGCACCTACCTATGAGAATTACCAGGAACCAAAAGTGAAACCACCCTGGTATAACAAAAACCAGCTTTGTGACTTTCACAAAATTAGAGGGCACACCACCAACAGTTGTATGAGGTTGAAAAACCTAATTCAAGACCTCATTGATCAAAAAATCATAAATGTGGAGCAACCAGCAGGGAACCAAAACCTAAAGATATACACAAATCCGATGCCTGATCACAACAAGGGAAACAATGATAAAGGAAAATGAAAATACAAGGATGTGAAACACGTGTATGAGCATGTTGTGGCAACACTTGAGGAGTATGTCACTATCATTAAAATTAAGGGAGCCAATGCAGACTGTGGAGTCACCATACACAGCAGAAAGGTCACCATTGTTGGATCCTCACAACCACCTAGGGCATCCACTTCAAATCCAAGATCCATCCCACATGGCTATAATTTCCTTGACCAGCTAAAGATAACTCCCACTCAGATCTCCATCAGGGATTTGTTGAATATATCACCGGCCCACAGAAAAATCCTAGAAGAAGCATTAGCCTCATCCACCATCTCCTCGGATCTAGATACGGACCAATTCCAAGCTATGGTCAGAAATTTCACCACTCCAAGCCTTCTCGCATTCTTTGATCAGGACTTCCCTGCTCAACCGTCTCACAATCGTGCTCTCCACCTTGAAGTCCTAGTTCACAAAAATAAAGTCAGAAGGGTCTTGGTGGATGGGGGTGCAGGTCTTAACATATGTTCTCTAAAGTTGATAAAGAATCTGGGATTCTCAAAGGATGCCATCGAAAAAGGTAAGGGCATCACCATCAGAGCTTATGATGATCAGGAAAGAGTGTCTCTACGCACTATCCAGATTCATATTCAAGTAGGACCTGCCATTTATGACACCACATGTCAGGTCCTAGACCTTGATCTGCCTTATAACATTCTCCTGGGGCGTCCGTGGATCCATGGGATGCAAGCAATGGTATCAACCTTTCACCAATGCGTCAAATTCTTGTATGAAAATCAAGAGGTTACCATCCACAGTGATCTTGAACCCTTTTCCTATTACAAAAGCCTAGAGGCCAAATATTAAAAAATTCCCCAAGTTCCAAAAATCGATGAAGGCCCCACCACTCCATATGTAGATCTAGCTAAATTACCCTCCACTTCTGTGACAAAGACACCCTCCATCCCTGATACATCCGAAATCAAAGTCATTATCCAAGATGATGGATGTGGAAATTATAAAATGAAGAAAAATTCCTTCATGGTAGGAGAGTTACCACAATCTCTAAATCCCATGGACAACCTCAACTAGCAAGAACAGCATTCCAAACCTTCATGGCAGGTTCATCCAGCTTCAGAAGTTGGGGGGACCTAGGTCGAGAAGTGATAGAAGAGGACCCATCACATCTTCTATACTAGGACAATAGACCAGTAGTTGACCTACCTATGGATGACAGTAGCAAAGGCTTACAAATGATGCTCGCCATGGGTTATGATAGAAAAAAAAATCTCGGCCAAAATGACAATGGGCTTCTAATACCCATCATTCTTGAGATGCGAATGAAAAATATTGGCCTTGGATGTACCCCTCCGAGAGTGACCATAATTGGCAAAGGTTCCTTGGTTAGGAATGTCAGAAATCCTCCTCAGCAAACAACACCCACTCGTCAAGCACCCATATCCATAGATCAAGTCTTAGATATAAGAAGTGAAGAGGAACCCATAACCGATTTACCCATGCTTTTCGAAGATACCTCCCTCCTCATGATTAGTACTGTATCATTTGAGTCTGAAAACCAAAACCACAAAATCCGTCTAATCTACCCACAACTCATTGATTATGACCGACGAGGACCACCAAATTCTAGACACATTCAAAAATGATGAGGCACTCTCATAATTCATGGGACTGCGAGATAATATTTCATGTGGGGATCATAAAGCGGGATTCATCATCGAGCTGGAAACACATGCATATTATGGGGAAATGATTGAATCCCTTAGTCGCAAAAGAAAAAAATTGAGAATAATCTCAGTCTTTGAGTGAAAACCACACCGTGGCTCTCTCTGACCCGAAAATAGTAAAAAGAAAGGACGCATCCAACGGTGAAAACCTCTCTAAGGTGCCCGAGTATGGGGGATTCAATCTTCCTCTCAGAGCTCTCCATCAAGAAAAATTAGTGGTCTTAGCCGAAAAATGCAACACAGTTAATTTGGGAACAAAGGAGACCCCGCACACCACATTCTATGCAGAATCATTACTATCAAAGGAACAAGAGCTCCTAGCAGTATTCTTGAAAGAGATAAGAGTTAATTTTGCATGGAGCTATGCAGACATGCCTGGGCTTGATCCATAGATTGTGGTTCATCATCTAGCAGTCTACCCTAAAGAAAAGCTTGTGAGACAAAAATTGAGAAAAATGTATCCTCAAATCGTCCTACTAGTCAAAATAGAATTGAAAAAGCTACTTGACGCAGGATTTATACGACCAATTGATTACCCAGAGTGGGTATCCAATCTAGTTCTTGTTTCAAAACCTGATGGGGGCATCTGAATTTACACAGATTTCAGATACCTAAACAAAGCATGTCTAAAAGATGATTTCTCATTGCCTAACATTGACATGATAGTGGACATGACAGCGGGACATGAAATGCTTTCACTGATGGATGGTTTCTCTGGGTACAACCAAATAATGATTGCCAAGGAAGACCAACACAAAACGGCCTTCACTTGTCCATGGGGCACCTACTGCTGGAACATGATGCCATTCGGCCTAAAGAATGTTGGGGCCACCTACCAAAGAGCCATGACATTAATCTTTCATAACATGATCCAGAAAACTGTCAAAGATTACGTTGATGACATACTAGAAAAATCCAGAAAGAGGAGAGATCACATAGCAACCTTGAATGCTATTTTCGACAAGCTAGAGAAATACAAGGTCCGTTTAAATCCAAAGAAGTGTGTCTTCGGCGTACAGTCAGGAAAGCTACTGGGATACATAGTGTTAATGAGAGGTATTGAAATAGATCTTCCAAAGGTAAAAGCAATCCTTGTGATGGAAGCACCCAAAACATTGAAACAGTTGAGAGGCCTCCAAGGTAGGCTCCAATTCATCCGCAAATTCATAGCACAACTGGAAGACAAGAAAAACCCATATTCTCACCTACTTCACAAAGGAGTAATGTATAAGTGGGATGACAAGTGTGAGGAAGCCTTCAAAAAAATCAAAGAATATCTACTCACACTGTCGGTCCTCATGCCACCGATCCCAAGAAAGCCATTAATTCTCTATGTGCCAGCAATAGCAACAACCCTCGGTGCTCTTCTAGCTCAGCACGATGAAAATGGGATAGAAAGGGCCATCTATTACATCAGCCGCACAATGGTCAGACATGAGTTAAACTACTCATTCATCAAAAAACTTGTCTAGCAGTAATGTTTGCTTCACAAAAATTCAGACATTACATGTTGGCACACAAAATCAAACTCATCGCTAAAATCGACCCCCTCAAGTACCTATTGTTAAAGGCAATGCTTACAAGAAGGATGGCCAAGTGGGTCTTGATTTTATCTGAATACGGCATCAAATACATGGAACGAAAATCAATCAAAGGCCAAGTGATCACAGATCAGCTTGCAGAAGCACCCATGTATTCAAAGAATCCACTCATATCAGAGTTTCTGGATGAATCCATCTTCAATCTCAGCATAGTTGACCACTGGAAACTCTACTTTGATGGTTCCTACATGTAGCATGGATCAGGAGTTGGTATCTTCTTCATCACCCCACAGGGGGACTGTATACCTAGATCATACAAACTGGCATTCCCCTACACTAACAACATTGCAGAATACGAGGCTTTAACCATAGGTTTCAGAATAGCAGTGCAATGGCACATCATGGCCCTTAGAGTATATGGAGACTCCCAGCTGATAATAAATCAAGTGAATGGTGAATACCAGACTAAGGATGATAAGTTGACTCCATACGAAAAGTTCATAGAAAGCCTCAAAGAATCATTTATTGATATCACATTTGAACAGATTCCCAGATTAGCAGACTCCATGGCAACGATTGGCTCCCTACTGGACTTCCCTCATAATGTCCCAAAACATGAATTCTTGGTAGAGTAGATTCTCATGCCCACATTCGAGGTACCAAAGTCAAAATTTGTGTGTGAAATCGTTGGTCCTGGTGACCCCTGGTACCATGAAATTTATACCTACCTGTGAATAGGTGTCCTACCTGCTGACTTACCATCAAGCCTAAAAAGAACTTTTGTCAAGAAAGCATCCCGATTTTTCATCCTAGGAAATACCCTTTACCGTAGGAGCATAGAAGGAACCCTATTACATTTTTTAAATGCTGAGGAGGCATTGACTACCTTAACCGAGGTGCATAATGGCATATGTGGTTCGCACTCGAGCAGAATGACCCTGGCCAAGAAATTGCTGAGGATGGGATATTATTGGCCTACAATGAAAAGAGAAGCACATGACTATGTCAAAAGGTGCCTACAATGTCAGCAGCATGGGGACCTCATCCATGCTCCAACTCAAGAACTTCATCCTATTGTC